>BJCG01000270.1:0-91756 GCA_005406145.1 Prunus yedoensis
CCTACGTGCTCGTGAGGACCAGGGGATCGCATTGGGACTTAATACCCCTCTGCTACAGTGCCCACGCGCAGCCACACGCGCTGGCAGCGCGTGGGTGTCCAAAGCGATATCGCATCGCCGGAAAATCTCAAAATCACGGCTCCAAACTCCTACCCTAGGTAAAACCCCTAATTTGGAGCCACTTTTGTTCTTGGACATACCCCAAATTCTCGAAGGAAGTGGCCGGAATTTCGAATTGAAAACCGGCTGAAACCTAATTCCAAAATCGAGCTACAAACTCTCAAAATTTCTGGAATCCTATCCAACAGGCAGCTAGAGCACGAAAAATAGTCGAGAATCCATACCTCACTCGACTGATTTGGTGGAGAATTGAAGGAGAACGAGCGCTTGGAATTTTCTGTCAAAACCGGCGACTTTCCTCCAGTTTCCGGCGATCCTCGTAGCTGCCGGCGTCAGAGAAGGGACGAAATGGAAAGAGCACGAGACGACGGTTCTAACGCGACCGGTCTTGTCGCAGGAGGTGGCCGGATGCGGCGGTGGTGGCCCAAAAACCCCGGCGATGAACAGTAACAGGGGGGGGGGGGTTGTTCTGCGCGCAGGAAGAGAGAGAGAGAAATGAGTTTCTGATTTTTATTTAAAATCTCATTTCGAAATAATTACGATTATGCCACTGAAGGTATTTTGATCGTAACTTTCTCGTTACAACTCCGATTCAAGCTCACCGCATGTCTACGGACTCGTCTCAGTACGACCTACGTAAGGGTACCAGCCACTGCCCCGAAATCCTCCCAGATTGAAAATGACCAAATTACCCCTACTCCGAGGGTAAAATTGGAAATTCATTATTCTTGAAATTAAATAATTTACTATTCCTTTTATTTTGGGTCGGGATGTTACACATCTTCACTTTCTTTTGTAGACAGACCTTTGGACTTAGTAGAAGGCTGCAATTACTCCTTCACGTTCTTGCTTTCAGCTACCCATCTAAACAAAAGGTTAGGCAAGCCATAAAGTATGCACCCTTTTGTCCCCCTTGTCTCCCACCTAGAAAACCCTTTGGTACAAGTTAATAAACAACATTTAATGATGTTCCAATTTTCAAGGCACGTTACCAAACTTCCTAGAACCCATAAAACACTTGGAAGCTCAAGGGATTAGGTAGGGAATCAACACATGTGAAGACACCTTGAAAAACTCATGGAAAAAACGAAACAGCATGTCTGGTGACCGGTCGCCCGTTACTGACGACCGGTCGCTCCAACCTGGCGACTGGTCGCCTGCTGCGTTTTCTCCAGCCTTCGACTCTGTGTAAAAACGACCGGTCGCCCAAACCTTGCGACCGGTCGCTGCCTCCTTCACTTGCAATCTTAATGTGAGCCAAATTTCCAACATACACAGACATACATTCAATACAAGGTTTGTACACAAATGAAAGACAAGGTTTAGAGCTCATTTACAAAAATTCAAGTACGATTTTAGCTGCTAAGCAGTAACCACAAAGGAATAGTTGGGTTGCTTGTTTTTCCTTGATGTACTGCAGAACTTGAGCAGCTACTACTAATGAGAGATTTGGCCTGCAAAGCTCTCTCCAAATCTGTAGTCATTCCTCGTTGGAGAAGTGAGACTACGTAATTCATGAAGAAAGAGTCACACGGCAAGATGATAGGCCCAGAACTAGTTGAGAGTCCAAACTCTTCTTCAGACATCTTGAAGAGCTCTTGGAAAATGTACTTAGAGAGATAGGTTAAAGGCAGCATGAAACGGGTCTCGTCAATGGTGTAGATAACAAAAGTTCCCTTTTCACCCACCATACTATTCATCAAATTGTTGCCAACTGCTCTTGGGGATGAGTTTTTGTTCCTCCCCATAGCATCTCTCTTCTGCCACTTGCTAGCAATTTTAAGGAGCCTCTTAGGGCTGATGATTATATTGTCCATGGAAATATATAAATTGACCTAATGGAGCAATAACAGTACGTAAACTTTGTGTATTTTCAAGAATGCTAAAGACTGATTGATGGAGAACAATGGGGATTGCTTTCCTATTTATATATATGTTCTGTTAGTGGGGACAACGCTTGAAATTAAGTAGTTATATATTGGCGTAGTACTTCGTTGCCTAGTTTTGTTAGTTGCTTGGTGGTGAAAATTTCAATGTTGCACAAGAGATGTTCACAATTATATCAAGTTTATGTCTTGTGGCTTAAGGACACAAGAGATGTTATCAGTAGGATAGTTATTTAACATACAGAACGGAAATGCTATGAACCACAGTACCAAACTAATAATATGTACTTTTTAGTTGCCTTGTGGAGAAAATTCCAATGTTCATGAAAAGAGAACCAAATACTGGAAATTTTTTTTAAAATTATTTCGTGTTATAATATGTGTTGTGGTTGTGGCTTAAGGACACAACAGATTATTCCATTCGTTAGTATTATCAGTTGGTTACTAGGACAGAAGAAATCTGAAGTTCCAATTCTTGGGAAGTTCCTATCGACCTACCTTTTGTCCTCTTGTTTGTAGTATCAGATTTTACCTATGTTTACCAAAAATCCTGGTCAAGGGTAGTACTAATGAATTAGAAAAGGAATCGGATGTAAAATAAAATATTTTGTTCGCCAAGAGTTGTAAATTTTACAACAACCTTGAACTTGCCGAATTAATTTGGGAAAGGCTGTCAAATGTTGTAGTAATAGAAGTGTTATCAAAGTTAGTTAGCTCATAAGTTGGGCTTAGTTAGAGTCTGTTAGCCTAAGAGCCGAATTGTGGTCTTATAAAAGTAGAGTGTTCGATGCTAACGGAGTCTAGCCCAATGAAAAAGGGTCTTAACTTGAAGATCATTGGTTTCAAGTTTGAAAGCCTTGATCTTCAGTTTTTTTGTTCTTAAAATGAATAACAAGTTTTGAGTCAAAAGCTCATAATTCATGTTCGGTAAAGCCCATTTTGCAAAATCCCAACTGAAAAACAACTTTAAAAAGGCCCAATTTTTAGAACAAAAAAGTGAGGTTTGTTATATATAACTAAGGGAATTGTAGAGAGAAATGAGGAGTATGGGAAGACAATAGAAATTAGTCTCTAAAACTTGTTGTCTTCTTCTTTGATAATTACCTATTTATTGGCTTGCAATGATAGGAAGCTAACCCACAAATTATGAGTTAAAGGCAACTAGTTACAATACTAATAACATAGGTTACAATATATCAAAAGGTGGAGGTAATGGATGTAATGGTGGTCATCCACATTCTATGTATTTAGAACAAGGTTTTACAATTTCTCTCTCTCTCTCTCTCTCTCTGTCTCTCTCTCTGTCTCTCTCTGTTAAACCCCATATTTTTAATATTTCATAAAATCAAATATTTACAATTATTAATCTCCAAAAACTATATAATTAATAATATATATATATATATATATTAATTGTATAGTAAGTTACGTAAAGATAGCTATTAACTAGTATAGCCTATCAAATGTTATTGCATGGTTTTAATTATTTCAACTCATTTCAGCATTATTTATTATTATTATTATTATTATTATTATTATTATTATTATTATTATTATTATTATTATATATACCTACTTTACAAAAACTGTTAGAAAAACATTTATGCTTACTAAGCATTGTTGAAAACTAACGTGTTGCAATGTAATGTCCTCAAAACCCATTAAAGCTTGAGGTGTAAGAATGATAGTTATTCCTATATGTATAAACTTGATAGGAGAGTGCTCACTAGGCACTCTACCAAGCCAACACAAAAGGCTATTTGGGAGTCTAGGAACCTATAGACTAATTAGGTGGCACAACATTAAGCTTCATCAAACTTACACTCCACCAATCACAAACCATCAAGTTGCCGCCTTTCACTACTATAAATTGGGACCAATTCCCTTAACTTGTTTAAACAGCATGCATAGTAATGCATGATAGAAAGAAGAAGAAAATATTAGAAAGTGTAGAACAAGAAATTTGTTGAAGGAACTCGAGGTGTTTTGAACTTGCAACTGGGAGTTACACAATAGCTTTGGAATTGAGGTAGGGGTTCTTTCTTGGGGAGGTTTTGCAAAAATTGATTTAATTAAATATTGTGAACACTATATTATGCTTAGTAATATTGTTTGATTATTATCCTTGATATTTGGGTGTTTACATGATTGTCAATTATCATTATAATTTGATTAATATTGACATGTTCATATGTTGTCGGTGGTGGTTGGAATTTTTGGGTTGATAAAGAAATTATGGAAAAGAGGATAATGGGAAGAATCTTTTGTGTAGTTGAGTCTAACCATTGTAGAGACCAAGTTCAGGCGAGCCCGTGTGCATAGTAGATTAGGAAATCAGCGGTATAATTGTCGATTGGGTGATTTGTGCTTGGAGATCAATGGTATGGACAAGATGACTAGCAAAAGGGGAATTATGGGATGATTGAAATGGGTGTTAGTTTATATAATGGGGCATTCGGAATCACAGTGGTAAAATGCATGGTATGGGACATGCAGATTTGCTTGCCATATTATATAGATTAACGGGTTGGGTAGAATTGAAGTTCATTCATACATTGCATAAATTGTACATTAAAAATCTCACTAATCAAATAGGGCCTCTACTGAGCATGTAATGCTCACCCCTTAATAAATTTATTGCAGGTTTTGAATCTGAAGTTTAGTTGTGACAAGGAAACAAGAAGAATGAGTTGCAGATAGTTTTGGATGTTTTGTTAAGAGTCTGTACTTTCCTGAAATTTTGCTTGTAAAATTACAATGTAAATTACTTTGGTTTAAATAGAAGTTTTATGTTTAATTCTCATGTTTCTTGCTATTTAAATTTTTAGTTTTAGTTTTCCTTTTACCTCACACTCCCAATAAATTAATAAATAAATAAAATTAAATAAGTAAATAAATTGGGGTGTGACACTCTCTCTCTCTACTTTTCTTTTGTTAATTTGAATTTGGGAATCTAGGGTTTCTGATTTTCTGAATATAATTTCAATTTTTTTTTAGATCTTAAAATTAGTTTGGAGTTTAATACCAAACAATTTTTTAGATCTTAAAATCAATATTTAAAAACTCATGTTTAAATATGTTTTAAAAAAATTTATCTCATAATTTTTGAATTCATTTTTTTGAATAGAATACCAAACGGGTCCTTAACCTCTCCTTGACACTCACCCTCATCTGCAAAATGTAGTCTTTGTTGTGTATTATATACCAAACGGGCCCAGTGGACTTTTGTAAAAAAAAAAACCTGTATATCTTAGGTTAAATATATTAAAATTTTGACTAAATATAAACATAATATATACATATATTTGAAGTTTTTTATTATTATTATTGCTTATTCACATAAAAAAAGAAAAAAGTAAGTTTATTTGGTTTATCAATCTATATGAACGTTGCGGAATATATTATGAGCTCAATGAAAGTTCCTTATGTAGTTCTGTTTGTTAAAAAAAAATGGATTTTTTGAGAAGCCCTCAAAATATGAAATCAGAACGTTCCCCACTACGAATTTCTTACAATTAATTGGACGTGGCGAATGAGAAAATAAATATACAATTTACAACGTAGAGAAAATTTTCATAGAAGTATAACTTCATAGTTTTTTTTTTAGTGGACGAATGTATTAGTAAATAGTAAAGAATCCTATGCACAGCCCAGCAGTATAGTCGATCGATCTACACATCCAACCTTGGCTTACGCTTCTTGATCGCCACATAGGGAGAAAGTAGCCCTGTTGAAGAAGAGGCTTCTTGGCAAAATTTATTGTGATCCTCGCCCATGTTGTAATGAAGACGAACCATTACATTAGCCCCTTGTTGATCATCAACTCGATCTGCTCCGGCCTTTCTTTGACGATTTTGAACCAGCGCGAGCGATTTATTGGTAGCGTCGCTGTCGCGGTTGACAGGTGGCGGACGAGGGTAGAAGAAATCAGTGGGAAAGAAGTTGTATTGGAGGAGGCCAGACATGGATGGATATGGCTGAAACGCAGTCGGAAAGCTCTTTGAAGTTTTGTTTCGTTTTGTGTCGGATGGTGGCCTTGTCGTTGAAGTTGAAGCGGCTGTATTTTATATTAAATCAGGACTTGGGGCATAAGTCATTGGTTAATTAATTTGGGCATTGACTGATCTTTCTTGTTTAGACGTTGAATATTCTTTGACAGCTGTATATTATTTGTTCCGCAAGAAAAAAGGATTGTGCGTAACGGCTAGAGTCTTGGCTTCTGGATGTGAGGAAACTTTAAGGTCTCGTTTGTTACATGGAATTGGTTAGGACAGGACTAATCACAAGGATTAGCTAGGATTGGCTTGACTTCTTGGACCAAGTCTTGTAAGTCTACCCAAATCACCAATTCAACAAAACCCACACAAATACAATACTGAAAACCAACAACCCACAAGGTAAAACCATATGAATACCATAAGATTTTCCAAAGCATAACCAGTATCGAAATAAAAATAAAAAGATAAAAAAATAAAGAGAGAGAGAGAGAGAGAGATTGGAGGCTTACAAGAATATAGCAGCTGATGGTTTGATTTCGCTATGCATAGCCTATATGAAGAATTGAAAATGAAAAACTAAAAAAATACAAGAGAAATTCTATTCGGACATGGTTCAATCTGACTGACCGTCACAAACACTTTCTTCGAACATGCTTCAGTGCGTGACAATCTGAGAAGGCTATGCTAGTCCGAATGCTCCAAAATTTGGATATGTTGTTCTAAAAATTTCATGAAGAACTCAACTTCATTTTAGCATTGTAAGTTTCTCATTTGTGTTAGAGTATAGAGCTTTAGATTGTGACACTTGTCATAATCTTAATATAGCAGTTAGTTAGCTCGTTACTGTAGCCTTATATAAGACTATCTCTTGTAATTACCTATTGATTTAAGAAAATATATCAGATTGTTCTTCTTCTCTCTCTAGCTTCTCTCTCTAGTCTCTCTCTCTCTCTCTCTCTCTCTCTGTTCTTGATTCAATCTACAGTTTATAGTATATGTTTGATCAGCTGATATAGCTTAACATGGTATCAGAGTCATAATCTAAAGCTCTATACTCTAACAATTTGAAGGGGTTGGACAAGCTACACTTTCCTGGACATGGACATGGACATGATTCAGTGTTTGATACAGTGAGAATGCTAAAATTGTCCGGTTACTCCCAAATTTGGATACGTCATAGTAGACATCCAGAGAGAAACAACTTTCATGAGATAATCAACTACAAGCATCACAAGTTGCTCCTTTGAGTAGGTCGGACCGGGACAACTACACTTTTTAGCTCTTCTCTGAGCAAGCTTCAGTATTTGACAGTCCGAGAAGGCTACACTAATCCAATTACTCCGAATTTGGACATGTTTTGTACATATCTTTTGGAACAATTTTCATAGAGGCGTCGATCACATTTGAGCATTGCAAGTTCCTCTTTTGATTCATTCAATCTGACGACTGGCTTATGAGCTAGCAAATTTGGCCATGTGTTGGGCATATTGATGTTCATAAAATATTATCTTGTATTCCACTCAATTTTTTAAAGAAAAATCAAGATAATAACTCCAAGAATTCCTCCATTTTATTCTAGGGAAAATTGCAAATTTTGGTTCAAAAACATTATATATTTGTACATCATATACATATTCACATTGGATTCAAGTCGAGGGAGTAGCATGTTTTTATATGAGAGGTCATTATATATTTGTACATCATATACATCAATTGCAAATTAAAGTATACATGCTCTTATCTGCTAAGCAGTAACCACAAAGGAAGAGTCGGGTTGCTTGTTTGTCCATGATTATGCAATGCTGAACTTGAGCAGCTGTTGAAAGAGATGGCAAGCAAAGCTTTCTCCAAATCTGCTGTCATTCGTCGCTGGAGAAGTGAGAGTATGTAATTCATGACGAGCGAGTCACATGGCAAGATGATAGGTCCACGGCTGCTTGAGACTCCAAACTCTTCTTCAGACATCTTGAAGAGCTCTTGGAAAATATAGTTGGAGAGATAGGATAAAGGCAGTAACAAAACGGCTCTTGTCAATGGTATAGATAACAAAAGTTCCCTTTTCACCCACCATATCATTCTTCCAATTGTTGCCAACTACGCTTGGGCTTGAATTTTTGTTCCTCCCCAAAGCATCTCTCTTCTGCCATTTGCTAGCAATTTTTATGAGCCTCTTGGGGCTGATTACGTTGTCCATGGACCTATATAAAACCTAATTGAGCACTAAAAAGCAACTTTGTATTTTCAAGAATGCTAAAGACTGAGTGATGGAGAACAATGGCGATCGGTTTCCTATTTATATACGTTCTCCAGAGAACGCTAGAAATTAATAATTAGTAATATTGGCATAGTACTTTGTTGCCTAGTTTTGTTAGTGGGGAAAATTCCTTTAGTTGCAACCGACGATTTTTGGATGTATGTCAAGTTTATGTACTTATTTTACAAAGCCGCACTTGGTAATCTCATATTATATCAATATTATCTCGATACTGTCAATATTGCCTCATTATTTCCATAACAAATAGTTCCATCACTACTACAATTATGTTAAACTACGACACCCAATACACGACGGTTTATATAAAAACTGTCGTAATATTTTGAAAGACGACGTGTATTATAAAAACGTCGTGGTAAGGTAGCTAATACGCCCATTCGTTGGGTTGATTTTAAAAATGACGACTGTAACCTATTAAAACCGTCGTATTTTTAAGAGGCGCTAAACAAATATTCACTTAAGTTCACGGGAGCGGAGCTTTTGAGAAAACCTCGCTCTCTCTGTCTCTGTACTCTCATGAACCCTCTCTCTCTCAACTCTCTCTCACGTTTATGAAGCACCATCTACCTCGCGCTGTCCAGGACACCGAACTCGTCGAGATCACCATCTCTGTCGCGTCGTTCAGGTCACCGTGCTCGCCGACGTCACCATCTCCCTCATGCTCTCCATGTCACTGAGCTCTCTGAGATCTCCCATCGTGTCTTAGAGTTCTATCGCAGGTTTCGTTGAACATCTTCAAGGTTAGTCTTCTCAACACCCCCCCCCCCCCCCCCCCCCCCCCTCCTCCCTCTCTCTCTCTCTCTCTCTCATTTTCTCTGATTCCCAATTCCATATGTAGAATAGAGAGAAAGGTATTCTAGAATTAGGGTTTCGATTTATTTGGGCTATGGAAATTTTTTTGGGGTTTGCCAAATGGTCTTGATTTGATGTTGTGTGGTGAAGGATTTGAAAGGATTGGCGGCTTAGTAGCCAGAGTTGGTTTGTACAGAGACGACATTGAATTAGTCGCTGCCCAGAGTTAGAAGGATTATGCAAAACTAATATTTTTGAACGTCTCTGCGTTTGGGTTTTGTAAGTTTTTAGTATTTCTTTATTACTTCCAATATAATATTTTTCACATACATTATCTTCGTTGATCTCTTATTTATTTACCTATTATTTCTATATAGATGTTCATCCTACTCCGTTTTCCAGAAATTGGGGTTAAAATATGCTTTTATTCCATATTTCAGATTCCACACGACTGCATATGTTCGGTATGCTTATGATTCATTGGGTTCTTTTACAATTTATAGATAATGCGAAAAAAGAAAGAACGAAGTTTCGAAATTCATATTGGTTTCTGGGTTTACACTGAAATTGAGTAAGCATATACGCACAAGAAGGCTTGAGGATGTACTGAAGCTTGGATATGATAGGGTATGATTTAAAACATCCCCGCCAATTGGGTTCTTTTTTCATACATGGATTTTCTCAATAACTTTCTGAACTTTTTGGGTTTTTTCTCTGATTTTTGTGTGCCCTCCTTTGCAGATTGTTCTCTTTCAATTTGGGCTAGGTGCTAACACCTACTATGTCAAATTGGAGCTATATGCCCAAGGAAATGTTATTCTCGCAGATTCCGATTTTATGGTCATGACTCTTCTTCGCTCGCCATAGGTTAGTGATTTACATCCATTTCTCTGCCATTTTAGTAATGCTCACATTCTTGCACATCAACTTGGCATTTTATGAGTAATAAGTCTACATGCGGCTGTATGATCATACTCTTCTTCTAGTCTTATATATTGATTAGAAACATGTTTGATAGCTTCTGATTGTGCTCAATTGTTCAGTAAGAGAAACCCAAAAACTTCTGATTCTTTTGTTTTCCTTTTCTTAAGTTGAAATATTAATTAGGTGGTCAATTCTCATTTAAATAGAGATGATGACAAAGGGGTTGTGATCATGTCACTCCATCGTTATCCAATTGAAATGGATGATGATGAGAAGACTCTCCCTGCAGATAAGGTGTCTTTGAAGCTTTTTTTTTTTTTTTTTGGCATCTTCTATAGAAACAATGAGTCTTCATCTTAGATTCTACTTCCATTGCCTTTCTTCTAGGTGGAAGTTGATTTAGCACTTTCAGCACATGCCAATGCTCAGCGGTGGTATGAACTAAAGAAAAAACAGGAGAAGACTGTAACAGCACATGAAAAAGCATTTAACGCTGCCGAGAGAAACACTCGTCTCCAGCTGTCCCAGGTAGTTCATCTTCCATAGTGCTATGAATATACTACAATTATACTGCAAAATCAGTGGTTTTTTTATACTGCAAAATATACTACACGGATATCCAGCATGGGCTGCTTGTGTTTTTTTTATGGTCTTCATCCAACTACTAAGTAGAATCTCTTCTAGGTTTTGCATGACCATATTTTTGTCTATTTAGGTAATATAAGTTCTCAAGATAGCAGTGTCATAAATGTCAACATCAAAACAACCAGAATATGAACAATATATATTCCTAGAGGTACAACAATTTATATACAAGGAAAATCAGAATTAACTGTGGATATTTGTCACCATTACCTAATATAATGTTAGAAGATAAATTGTTTTTCAGTTAATTACATTTTGTTTCAAATAATATGCAGGAAAGAACTGTTGCTATCATTTCACATATGCACAAGGTTCTTTGGTTTGAAAAATTTAACTGGTTTATCAGCAGTGAGAACTATTTGGTTATCAGTGGACGTGATGCCCAACAAAATGAGATGATTGTCAAGTGCTATATGTCAAAAGGAGATCTGTAAGTCAACTTAGACGTTGACATAATGTGTTTTAGTTCTCATCTACATAAACTGCCACTGAAACAATAATTCATACCAGATTGTGGATTCCTTATCCACTCTTTGTAATTAGCTTTCCCACTTATTCTCTATCCTATATTGCTTGGGTTGGAGAATTGGAGATACCTATAGTTAATACCTGGTTCCCTGTTTAGTCACTTTAGTAGCATGACAATCTTATAATAATTATAGAAGCCACTAAGTTTGTTCCTTTGGTTTATTCAGTTTGTGTTTATGGTGTTTCTTTTGTGGTGAGATAGTAATCTATTTGCAAGTGATTAGAATCAATGAATTATATTTGGATAAGATTTGTGTTTGTGGACTTTGATGTTAATTTTGTAAGTCTTGTAGAAGGACCCATTGTTGCTGATATTGTTACAGGGGAGGGGAATACAACAACTTGGAAAATGTGCAAGAAGGCAGAGCTAAGTCAACCCAAGAACAAATTGATGAAGTTCATATCAAATTAGTAGAATTTGTGAACTCCTTTATTTCTAATTATAGGTAGGAAGTATGTATGTAATATAATAAAGTTTGGTTAACTATGTAATAAGTATTGAATCTTCAAGTTTTATGAAAGAAATAATTTTTGGTTGTATATATTTGTTAATAAAGCATTATAATTGGTTTTCTAGTTAAAAACGTTATATAGAACCATAGGAAACAAAAAATACAATGGAACAGCTTGGGTATTAGACGACAAATTTAAAGATAATAAAACGATGACTTTATTGAAAAAATCGTCGTCTGTACATATAATTGATGACCCTTTTTAACATAATACCGTTGTCTTTATATACAATCAACGACGGTTTTTAACAAAATATTGACGTCTTTACCAATAAATGGCGACGGTTAAAAAAACGTCGTCTTTACCCCATAAATAACGACGGTTTTTCACAAAAACCGTCGTCTTTGCCCAATAAATAATGATGGTTTATCAAAAAAATGCCGTCTTTACATAAGAAGAACGACGGTTTTTTAATAAAACCGTCGTCTTTACAGATAAACAACGACGGGGAAAAGCTGTCGTTGTTTGATACTCCAATAGACGGCAGTCGATTTAACGACGGTTTTCAAAGTATTACAACGACGGTAAATCCCCGTCGTCTATTTCGTTTTTTGTAGTAGTGCATAGACTCTTAATATGACATTAAAGTATCAATATTTTATCGATATGGTCTATTTACTAGTGTACGTAATAATAGTGCTATTTGGGAACTTTGCTACAATTTTGAGAGCATTTCCTTATAAATTAATGTACAACAAAAAACACAACAAAGTGAACCTAATCCATATGTAAAATTATAAAAATCCTTAGTTTTGGTGGTTGATTGCTTGCATTTTTAGTACTGTGTCATGTTAGGAATGTGCCCTAAAGTCAATGACAGGCAGTAATTAATACCTCATCTCTGTATATATGTTCATATTATTAATTTAAAAAATTGTTTTTATCCCAAAACTTACGTCTCTGAGGTTTACGAAAATATTGATAGCATTCTAAAATTATTGTAGAGACTGTTGGTTTTGATATGATTAAGAGGATAAAACTTTCAATTTCTAAATCCACCAAAGTTAGCCAAAAAGCAATTTCTACCATTTATAACCATAGCAACAACAGTATGATAATACTAACAGTCACAATAATAAAAATACAATAACAAAATGACTACAAAAACTAACTTTCGTGAAAGAAAACTTGTCGATTTAAAATAGTATAATCTGAAATGCCTGGGCTAACTCGAGGACATAAAACTCTTTAAACTTTTGTAATTACCCTTTGACGTAATCTCCACAGCTTCCTCACGAGGCACTACACTAGTTAAAAAAAACCCTTGCGTAATCCAAATATTTCGTCGCCTAAACTAATTTATTTTTGTTTTTTTTATTTTATATGCATAACACTTAATAAATTAAACAGTATATATATTTATTAAGTAGCTTTAAATTTATTATTTTAGTTTGGATCGGATTTTTGTTAGAAAAATATATTATTGTAGTTCGGATTGGGTTTTTGTTAGAATATATATATTTTAAATTGACGATCGAATTAGTTCATTGTATTCATATAGGGTCAAGGAGTGTAGCTGTAAAAAATCATCAAAATCGAAATTGAAATAACCGTTAAATCGTGATTTTTCATTTATAACCATTGAAATGTTTTGTCCCATTACTTGATCTTTGAATGTTTATTTTTTCCGATTTTTGGCGTATATGATCTCGAAGTATAAACAAACAAGTTTGACAGTTGGATCGTTGAAACTAGTTTTGTAGAATGCGTAAGCCATCAAAATAATATATTCACTAACAATTAAGAGTTTATTTATACTTTTGTTAAATATAACATAAGATTTTGTGGTATCCACTAGTGTAAATATTTTAAATTGACGATCGAATTAGTTCATTGTATTCATATAGGGTCAAGGAGTGTAGCTGTAAAAAATCATCAAAATCGAAACTGAAATAACCGTTAAATCGTGATTTTTCATTTATAACCATTGAAATGTTTTGTCCCATTACTTGATCTTTGAATGTTTATTTTTTCCGATTTTTGGCGTATATGATCTCGAAGTATAAACAAACAAGTTTGACAGTTGGATCGTTGAAACTAGTTTTGTAGAATGCGTATGCCATCAAAACAATATATTCACTAACAATTAAGAGTTTATTTATACTTTTATTAAATATAACATAAGATTTTGTGGTATCCACTAGTGTAAATATTTTAAACTGAAGATCAAATTCAGTCATTGTATTCATATAGGGTCAAGGAGTGTAGCTGTAAAAAATCATCAAAATCGGAGTTGAAATAACCGTTTAATCGTGATTTTTTGTTTTTAACCGTCGAAATGTTTTATCCCGTTACTTGATCTCTTAATGTTTATTTTTTCCGATTTTTGGTGTATATGATCTCGAAGTATAAACAAACAAGTTTGACGGTTGGATCGTTGAGTAGCTTTAAATTTGTTTATTTTGTACGTATAACACTTAAGAAATTGAATAGTATATATATTTATTAGTAGCTTTAAATTTTTTTTTAGACTTTGCGCGACCAATATAATAATTCATCGAGCAAAACTCTAAAAATTAGGGTGGCACCAAAAAATGGGAAATTTTTTTAAAGACTTTGCGCGACCAATATAATATTTCGTCGCGCAAAGTATACTCTAAAAATTTGGGCGGGTACCAAAAATGGGAATTCTTTTTTTAAAAAATTTTACGACTTTGCACGACCAATAGATATTAATTCGTCGCGCAAAGTATACTCTAAAAATTTGGGCGGGTACCAAAAATGTGAATTTAAAAAAAAATATTTTTTAAGACTTTGCTCGACTAATGTAATGTTTCGTCGCGCAAAGTATACTCCAAAAATTTGGGTGGGTACCAAAAATGGGAATTCTTTTTAAAATTTTTTTTTACGACTTTGCACGACCAATATATATTAATTCGTCGCGCAAAGTATACTCTAAAAATTTGGGCGGGTTCCAAAAATGGGAATTTTTCTTTAAAAAAATTTTACGACTTTGCGCGACCAATATATTGTCTTTCATCGCGCAAAGTACACTCTAAAAATTTGGGCGGGTACCAAAAATGGGAATTCTTTTTAAATTTTTTTAAAGACTTTGCGCGATTAATATAATATTTCGTCGTGCAAAATGTACTCTAAAAATTTGGGCAGGTACCAAAAATGGGACGCGGGAATATTTTGGTCGCGCAAAAGTTTGGGCGACCAAAATTCGTGGCGCAAAACCCTAAAAATTTGACGGGTATTTTTTTTAGACTTTGCGCGACCAATATAATTTTTCGTCGTGCAAAGTGATACGGTTTTTAAAACCAAAATAACTCCTTCACCATTTTCTCAATGTCTTCTACTCTTACCTATCCTCTCTCTTTTCCACTCCCCAAATCCTACCATTTCTCTCACACTCACTCCTCTCACTTAATCTCTCATCTCTCTCTTCACTATCTCTCACTCTCTCATCTCTCTTTTCATCATCTCTGACTCTCACTCACTCTCTCATCTCTCTCTCACTATCTTCTCTAATTCTCTCACACTCACTTCTCCCTCTCATTCTCACTCACTCAAAATCTTGCCAAAAGGTATATTCTCTCCAAATTTTAAATTTTTTTCATTAGTATGTGTTTTTGGAGTTAGTTTTGAGTTTATGCCAATTTTTTGTTATTATTTTATGTTATTTTTTTGTTTTTTGACAATTTTTTTTTTTTTGGTAGGGAATTGTCGAGACTTTGACGTTTAAAATTGAGGATTTGGACGCTATCGAAACATAACCTTTGCCACTTGCCACAATAGGCTTGTAGATTTTATTATTGTACTTTGTTAATTTATGTGTACATTTGAATATTATATATATTGGATAATTTGACCACTATTTTTCATATGTAATTTTATTTTGAATATGTCAATTTAAATTAAAGTAATTAAAAAAAATAAAATCATACAATTAAATTAAATTTAAAAAGTAAAAATTTGAAAAAATTAATATAATGAAATTGATATAAGAGAAATAATAAAACAAAATGTCAAAAACCTTCCGCGACAAAATATTTCGTCCCACAAACTAGTTTATTTTTAATTAAAAATTTTTTAAAAACAAAAATTTTTAAAAAATGAATATTTCGTCACGCAAAGATTTGCACGACATTAGCATTCGTCGCGCAAAGGTTCGTCGCACAATGGTTTGTCGCGCCAAGTAGATATTATTTGTCGCACAAAGTAGTTAATATTCATCGCGCAAAGTTGTTATTATTCGTCGCGCAAAGTAGTTAGGATTCGTCACGCAAAGTGGTTAGTATTCGTCGCGCAAAGTAGCTTTGAGCAACTTTATTATTCGCCGCGCAAAGTTGTTATGGTTCGTCACTTAAGGTAGCTTTGAGCGACGAAGAATATTTTTCGTCACGCAAACCCTTTTTTAACGAGCTCTGCGCGATGAAGAATATAAATCGTGATTTTTCATTTATAACCGTCGAAATGTTTTGTCCCATTACTTGATCTCTGAATGTTTATTTTTTCTGATTTTTGGTGTATATGATCTCGAGGTATAAACAAACAAGTTTGACGGTTGGATCGTTGAAACTAGTTTCGTAGAATGCGTATGCCATCAAAACAATATATTTACTAACAATTAAGAGTTTATTTATACTTTTGTTAAATATAACATAAGATTTTGTGGTATCCACTAGTGTAAATATTTTAAATTGACGATCAAATTCAGTCATTGTATTCATATAGGGTCAAGGAGTGTTGCTGTAAAAATTCATCAAAATTAGAGTTGAAATAACCGTTAAATTGTAATTTTTTGTTTATAACTGTCGAAATGTTTTGTCCCGTTACTTTATCTCTGAATGTTTATTTTTTCCGATTTTTGGCATATATGATCTCGAAGTATAAACAAACAAGTTTGACGGTTGGATCATTGAAATGCGTTTCATAGAATGCGTATGCGATCAAAACAATATATTCACTAACAATTAAGAGTTTATTTATACTTTTATTAAATATAACATAAGATTTTATGGTATCCACTAGTGTAAATATTTTAAATTGAAGATCAAATTGAGTCATTGTATTCATATAGGGTCAAGGAGTGTAGCTGTAAAACATCATCAAAATCAGAGTTGAAATAACCGTTAAATCGTGATTTTTCGTTTATAACCGTTGAAATGTTTTGTATCGTTACTAGATCTCTGAATGTCTGTTTTTTGCGATTTTTGGGGTATACGATCTCGAAGTATATACAAACAAGTTTGACGGTTGGATCGTTGAAATTTTCAGATATAGTTGTTTTCATAAGTTTTTATTATTTTTTGAAAACTTTGCTCAACGAATATCAATATTTCGTCACCTAACCCTTATTTACTTATTTTTATATTTTATATTGTTAACTAAATTATTTCTTTATTTTTTAGTATTTTCAATCGTAAAATAAAATATTTTTATTTTTTATTATTCATAACAATTATTTTTATAAATATTGCGCCGTAAACTAAAAACAAACGTCCAGGAACAAGTCATGAAACATTGGAAAGTCAAGATACATAAAGCATATGACTTCCATGATATATTTATACATTGTGGGAACATATATTTCGGCAACCAATTAGAAGATGACACATGAAAAAGGAATATTCCTTAGGTCAACTAATTACCTTAATTAAATCCTATATAATTGAGGAATTATCTTTGATTTAAGATAGGAATATCTCCCTAAATCAAGGATCCGATTTTCAGCAAATCTCTTTAATTAATTCCTTTTTTTTTTTTGGGTAAGAATAATCCTAATTAAATAAGGATTATTTTTCAAACCCTAGCCAAGCAAGGAGTCTATAAATAGATGGCTACACACCATATTCAAGGTAATTCTGAAACCCTACACAAACTCCTTTCTCTCTCTCTCTCTCTCTCTCTCTCTCTCTCTCACATGGCTTCGACCACCACACACGGCTAAGGCCACCTGGCTCTCCCCATGAGAGAAACCCCGGGGTGAGGTTTGTTGACATAGATTTGTTTCATAGGAACCGAGGAAGAAGAAAGAGAAGGAAGCTCGAGGGTTGGAAGAATCTCTCGCGAATATTCAACGTAATTCAGAAAATCCACTATGCAATTCTTGGGGGCAATGTCGGGTAGATCAATAGTGATCAGGCGATGGAGCGAAGATGCTCAGCCCAAGGGTTTAAGAAAAGCAAGCAAGCACATTTCATATCGGTAAGCCGGACAGAACAAGCAGGGGAGGAGGTGGATCCTCTTCCAGACAATCGAGCAGATCTGAAGGGAAAGGGAATAGCCATCCCCCAATAGTAATCAAAGTGTCAAGACCAAGATGAGGCCTGAGGAGGACATTGAGCTATTACCCTTTGATCCTGACAAGCTAGAAAGAAAAGCGAGGATTGACTCGCGCTTAAGCCCTGAAGAAAAGGTGGAGCTAACCACCTACCTCAAGAACAACAAAAATGTGTTTGCATGGTCACCATCTAACATGCCTAGAATAAACCCGCGGATCATCTACCATAGGCTACATGTCAACTCGGCCAGTAAGCCAGTAGTGTAGAAGAGACGCAACTGCGCTCCCGAGCGAGTTGCAATCATTGAAGCTGAGATTGACAAGCTCCTAGCTGCCAGCTTCATTGAAGAAGTCTCCTATGCATAGTGGCGGGCCAACGTTGTTCTGGTAGCAAAGAAAGACCAAAGCAAGTGGAGAGTATGTGTGGACTACACTGACCTCAACAAAGCATGCTAGAAGGATAACTTTCCACTGCCAAGAATTGATCAGCTCGTAGATTCAACTTATGGTAACCAGCTTCTCAGTTTCATGGATGCCTACTCCGGCTACAATTAGATTATGATGCACAAAGATTACAAAGCGAAGACTTCTTTCATAATCGAAAGAGGCACATAGTGCTATAAATTCATACCCTTTGGGCTGAAGAATGCTGAAACAACCTACCAGAGGCTTGTGAATAAGATTTTCAAGGAGTAGATCGAAACAACTATAGAGGTTAACGTAGATGATATGCTGGTCAAAGCTCCCCAACTAGCATATCACATCAAAAGCCTTGCCGAAGTCTTTGGCTTGCTCAGAAAATTTTGTATGAAGTTGAATCCGAGCAAGTGCATATTTGAAGTCTCATCCGGTCGATGTTTGAGATAGTTGGTCACCCAAAGAGGCATCGAAACACATCCAAATCAAATCAAGGCCATCGTCAACATGAAGTCGTCTGCCACAACGAAAGAGATACAAAGTCTGATGGGTAAAGCAGCCGATCTCAACCGATTTCTTTTAAGATTCATTGATAAGTGCAGGTCATTATTCAAATCCTTGAAGAAATAACGAAGAGACAAGTGGGATGAAAAGTGTGAAGCATCCTTCCAAGATTTGAAGGCATACCTCACTTCACCTCATCCGAGAAGAGCTAGGGGCCCAACATTCAATATTCTACACTTCAAAAGCTCTCCTTGATGTAGAGACTCGATACCCAAAAATGAAGAAGCTTATTTTGGCCCTTGTAGTTTCTGCGAGAAAGTTAAGATCCTACTACTAAGCTCACCGAATCATCGTCATGACAAAATTTCCTTTGAGATCAATTCTTCACAGTCCCGACGCTTCTCAGCGACTCTTGAAATGGGCTATCGAACTCATGTCAGTATGACCTCCTCTATCAACCGAAGATTGCTATAAAAACCCAGGCTTTAACAGATTTTGTTATTAAATTCACTTCATCCTCAACCGAAGAAGGGAAGCTGGTCAACAAAAGCAAGGAAAGTTTGAGAGCAGACAAGACCTCCTTCACTGAACTTGACCTACCCAAGGACATGTGGTAGTTACGCGTAGACGGAGCGTCAAATCACAAGGAAGCTAGAGCAGGCGTCGTCATAATCACCTCGGATGAAACTTTGTTGAAGTAAGCCATCAAACTGGGCTTTCCAACCTCAAAAAATGAAGCAGAGTACAAGACATTGCTCACTGGACCGTGCTTAGTAAATGAGCTGTCGATCAAAAGGTTGGCCATCTATTCAGATTCCCAGCTTATCACCAATCAAGCTTCAGGGAAGTACATGGCAAAAGAACTGAGAATGATTCAGTACCTTGGCAAAGTCCAAGAGCTTCTGAAGGCATTCCCTACCTTCACCATCCAACAAGTTCCCCAAGCAGAGAATGCACATGCAAATGCCTTAGCAAGCTTAGGATCAGCGCTAGACACCCAGTTCAGGTGCTCAATTTTGGTCGAACAACTTGATCACCAAAGCATCGAAGAAGCAGAGTAGCCGGACCTGATGCAGATCGATGAGGACCCAAGATGGCAAGAACCCATCATCGACTACTTGGTGAACAAAAATTTGCCAAGTGAGAAGTTCGAAGCCAGAAAGATCCAGTAGAAAGCTACAAGGTACTACATGAAGGACAACAAGCTTGTTTGCATACCATATTTTGTTCCTCACCTCACATGCATAAAGTACCCGCAAACTCTCGAAGTGCTTTGCAAAATCCACGATGGCGAGTGCGGCAACCACTCTAGGGGTAGGTCACTCGCCCAGAAGGCTCTCAACATAGGCTAATTCTGGCCTTGTGTAGCCATGTATTTATAGTCTCCTTGTGCGCTAGGGTTTTGGAAGAATAATATTTATTTGGTTAGGATTATTCTTTCCCCAAAAGATGATAGAAATTACTCCAAGAGATTTGGTGGAAATTGGTTTCTTGATTTAGGGAGATATTCCTATCTTAAATAAAAGATAATTTTCCTAAATAAATAGAATTTAATTAAGGTAATTAGTTGACCTAAGGAATATTCATTTTCCACGTGTGGTCTCCTTATTGGCCGGCGAAATATGTGTTCCCACAAATGTCCCTTAGCTTCTGCAGGGCACTTGTGAGGCATGGAGGAGATGAGAAATATTTATTGGGCTTTCCAACTGCATCTGGGCTTTCTTTTTAAGTTGGGCTCCTTTTGTGAATTGGGCTCCTAATTGGAGTAGGCTTTTGACTTCTTCTTGGAGTTAAGCTCCCAATTGGAATAGGCTTCTGATTCCTCCTTGACCTAGGATGCCCAACCTTTATAAATACAAGGCTTCTCTTCACCCTTCTTCAAATTGCAAACTTGCCATCCTCTACTTTCTAGCTTGTGAGAGTGATCTTGGAGGATTGTACTGTTTATTGAAGAGAGGAGTTGTCGTGCACACCAAGGTAGGTCAAATTTATACACTTTTTTTTTCTTTCGATTTTTCATCTTGGCGAAGAGCAGCTGGAGTGGGCTTGGCTAGTGGTCATCGTGACTGACGCCGCTGTCAGCGGTGGTGGCTGTCACAGCAATTGCTGTGAATTTGCTCTTTTTTTTTTTTTTTTGCTCGCAATGAGGATTAACTGGTTTTAGATGGCTGGTTGTCATCGCGACGTGGTGATTGGAGCAATGGCGGCAGCTGGAACCGTTAGTTGGGGAGGCGGCGAAAGCGTTGGCACTGGTCTTGGTTACACTGTTGCTTGGGTCGGCACTAGCGTTTTTGGCCATACGCTTGTCGGTTGCTATCGATTACTGCCGATAGTGGCTGACTGTTGCCTCTTGAACCTCATGCGGGTGTGCTTGTCCATCCTTCTCTCATCGCCTTGCGGTCCAAGGCCACGGTCTCGGGCCAAGTCAATCTGGTTGAGGAGCTGTCCAACCAAGTTGGTTTGGTCGTCCATTCATTGAGGTAGCTGATTAACTCTAAGACTAAGGTCTACTTGACTTTGTGGATCAGGATGGGAGAATTGTGTGGAGCCCAATTGTACATGGGCTAAGGTTTCTTTAGTGGTATACACGGGAGCGTACGTTGAGCGCGGCAGAAAAGGAGGGAAAGGTTGTATTTGTTCCACAATGAATCCGAAATTGGTGTCGGTGCCAAGATGGTCGTGGGCGGCGATGTTAGGATGGCCCACAGTGGCACCGTTGTGGTGGAGATCATCAAATCCATCCGAGAGGTTAAGTCGGTGGCGGTTTCTAGATTCAACGGCGTAGCTGTATGCATGCAAGGTCGTGGCAGCCACGAGACCGTGAGGTTGCAAGGTGCTCCATCAGCTTGTCCGTGTAGCTGAGTCGTATGCTCAACCGTGGGATCTGGTGTGGCAGTCGTTATCATAACCAAGGGCGAGAGGTGGTGATGTTGTCCTAGCTGTGGGGCCGTGTGGTGGAACGGTGCTCACGACCATGGAGCCGTGGTCTCGACGGCAAGGCCAAGAGAAGCGAGGCTTGGGCACATCGCAGATTGAGTCGTTACGGCGATCCTGCTTCTTGTAAGCATGCTTCCAACAATGGTTTTTTGGAAGGCTTCGGTTGAGCGAACGGATTCCTTTGATTCAAGAACACGCATTAAGTATAATTCGCGTTGACAATGAAAGCACCAAAATATTTGCAGAAAATTCCGCAAGTAGAATATTCGCAGGTTGATTCCTCGACCTTCCATCTTCCTTCTCTCTCTTCCTCGATCCTTGCAAAATAAATAAGAGTAAACAGACCACACCCAGGGGGTGTTGGCCAAAGGTCATCCGATGCCGAAGTTAGTTCAATTGGATCTTGATAAAGATACGAAAGTAGTTAAAATGGATGGAGTTTTCTCTCACAAGGAGAGCGGGGTGACCTTAGCCTTGTGTGGTGGCTGGAGCCGTGTGAGAAAGAGAGTGGGGGAGGGGTGACATCAAGAGAGATGGGGGGGGTTTTAGTAGGGTTTTTGGAATTGAGTCTAGAATTACCTTGAATGCCTTGTGTAGCCATGTATTTATAGTATCCTTGCATGCTAGGGTGTGTGGGAATAATCCTTATTTGGTTAGGATTATTATTTCTCAATTAAATAGGAATAATCGAAGGGATTTGGTGGAAATTGGTTCCTTGATCTAGGGAGATATTCTTATCTTAAATAAAAGATAATTTCCTTAATTAAATATGATTTAATTAAGGTAATTAGTTGACCTAAGGAATATTCATTTTCCACATGTCATCTTTTTATTGGAAGCTGAAATATGTGTTCCCACAATAGTCATATTTCTTGTAATTGTAAAAAATATGTTTTGGTTTTTACTGTAGTGTACTTAAACTTACAACTAGTAGCCAAAATAACAAGAAGAAATTAACCAATTGAGAATCTCTCGCAATGCCTAGTTACCCAATAAATCCTATAATAAGTGACTTTAAGTACCTCAGGGCAAAAACCCTAGCTGCACCCTAGTCCCCTTTCTCCTTGCCGACAACCAACCGCAAGGAAGCTAAGAGGGGATGTGGCCACTGCCCCTCCTCCCCTCTGCCCATCTTCCCCAACCTGTCCTCATCTCCCCTTCTTTTTCTCCCATCTTTTCCCTTCCTCTTATCCCCTCTTCTCCTCCTCTTCCCTCCCCAGATAGTCTAGATCTGTTTGGATCTAGGTTTGTTTGTCTGTTTGTTTTGTTTGGTTATTTTTACAGTGTTCTAGGTGGCTGGTGTTGTCTTTGTCTCGACGGCGGCTACAGTATTGACGTTGGATTGTGTCTCTCCTCAGGAGAATTGTGATACCTGGTTGCTGATGTTTTGTCTCTGTTTCAATGGTGGCAGTAGCAACAACAATGGTGGTAGTTGTTGGGATGTGGTGGATCTTCTCTACTCTGCACCGACCGAAAAACTACGCTTGATCATAAGAGGTTTTCTTTGTGAGGTTCTAAGTTGAAGTGGAGTGCTTCTCATAGGTAATTTTACTGTTATTTATGTGTTCCTCCTTCTTGTTCTCTCTTGGTTTCTGCTATGGTATGCCTTACAATTTGTGTCGGTGTCAAAGGACTATGATTTTGCTCATAGAAGGCTTCTTTTGACAGTTGGGATGTTCTGCAGTTCTCGCCTGTGGGTTTAATATTTGGGGTTTTTGCGGTCCTCTCATGTGGGTCTACTGTGTTGGTCTCTAGTTGTAGTTCTCGTCAGAGGTCTTTGTGTTAATTTTCATTTTTGATTTGTTCTTTTATTGTAATGGTCCAAAGTGACCTGAATTAAACTCTCTTGTTAGTCCATGACATGTATGGTACTATTTCCTCCCCTGGGATTTGTCCCATGAGGTTGTCTTAGGAAGGTTTTAACGAGGCTACTGTATCATGTCGCTCTTTATACGTCTTTGGTTCTATGAATGAATTCTCTTTCTTTAAACATTTTTTTTAAATCCTCAAAGAAAGGTTAAAAAGAAGAGTCCCAATGGCCCAAAATTAGGAAATGGCATTAGACACAGGTCAAAATTAGAAAATGACACCGAACCCCAAATACCTCAATAGATTTAGACAGAAAAATTCAACAAAACACTGAAATAAATGCTCGTACTTGATTATGAACTTCATTAGCACACCTGATTTAGAAAGTGGAAGAAAATAAAAGCATGATGATTCGAACTACATACTTGATTTTACAAGCCTCCATATCTACGATGTTCTACATTGGATCAACGACAGAATATGATGCACACAGTACATTAACATCTGATTATGCATCAAGGCAACCCCATATTTTCTTATAGAGTTGTCTGAAGAAAGTTGAGGTTTCACCTTAAAATCAATTGGCAATCGGGGGGAGTAGCCCAACTCCTTATAAGCCCTTGCAAGGTTTATCAACTTTCTAATGTGGGACTTTTTTACCTTCACATTCTTACACGCCCCCACACGTGTGGCAAATTTTCAAGCCTAGCACGTGGACAACACATATTGGGTGACGTGGAGCACGTTTGGCCGTTGGGCTTTCACACGTGGGCTAACCCGCTCTGATACCATGAAGAAAGTTGAGGTTCCACCCCAAAACCAATTAGCAATAGGGGGAGTAGCCCAACTCCTTATAAGCCCTTGCAAGGTTTATCAACTTTCCAATGTAGGACTTTTTTACCTTCACATTCTCACACCGCTTAAAAGAACAAACGAAAGCAAGTGGTGAACGTCAAAGTTGTAGAAGGGGAGAGGGGTTGGATGGTTGATTCTTGAATGTTCTCGCTAGTACTGCATATTAAAATGATTTTGCGATATATAGGACCCATCTGTATTAGAGAGGTGGTCAACAATATGATTCGTAAATGTGGTACAAATAATATTATTTGTTACTTATAATTATTCTTCCATCGCGTATTTTTGTTTTCAGGTTCCATTGGATGTGTAGTATTAGAACTTGAGATTTTGAATTTGACTTCCTAATAAATATATTTTTTGGTTATGAGTGAATTTGAAGTACTACTTTGTTTTTCTTGAGCACTTGAATTCCAAATGATATTAAATAGTAAAATTAGAAAATTTACATATAAGTTTTCAAGTCTCTGCGGCTGTGCCAGTTGAACATATGAAGAAAAAAAAAAGGGATCCAAATTACACCAACTTTCATCTCAATCTAATATAATAAATGTGACCAAATTAAAGTTGGATTGGATCCTTTTATTAGAGATGCTTGATTCAGCTAACTATGGTACTCACCAACGTCAATACAGAGTTCAGGTGATCATACACTCCATGAACTCTGCATCATCCAGCATAGCTTGTAGAGTCTCAGGCAAAAGGCAAGCTTCAAAATCAATACTCCTATCTTCGGCCCAGGAAACACAGTAAACTTCCAATTCATGTTGTTGCAAGCTCCACATCGCACAGCAACCGGTCTTCCCCACCCAAAATCATTGCCATACACATTGAATCGGGGTGAGCTTCCGATTAGAGGTGTCAAACAGGCCGTGCCGTACCATTTAATTAAGTGGGCCGTGTCGTGCTAGCCCATTTATTAAAACCATTTATCCCAACTCGGCCCAAAGTCCAAATTCACATTAGGTCATGTCGTTGCTTGGGTCGTGCTCGTAATCGGGTTGTGCCCATGCTCGGGCCCAAGCATCCATTTAATTTGCTTTTTTTAAGAAACATGCACATAAAATAAAACACTAATACTCAAAAGTGATTATTAATCAAATATAAAGAAAGATATGTGTGTGTATATATATATATATATACAGAGAGCTTCCATTGAGGGACAACCCTTGTAGGGCCCACCCTGGATTGCATTTCACTAATCCAAACCGTCTATTTTGTAGATACTCATTCAAAGATCATCTCTACAAAAAATCACTTGAATCTGATATCATTTGATCACTCAATTGAATTATTGAAATTTTAGTACTTTCTTGAAGCACTGTGTTCAAGACACAATTGGATGTCGAAACGGTTTCCGATTTGTCTAATTTTTTGTAAAGATGATCTATGAATGAAGACCTAAAAAATAGATGATTTGGATCATTGGAAAAAAAAAATTGTAGGGTACCCTAAAGGGCGTCTCTCAAATAAAATTATTTGAGGGATCCCTCAATATAAGGGGACTATATATATATATAGTATACGTTACTATTAATATTTTTTGGTAACAAGGAGGCTAAGGCCCATCAACAAAGAAACTAAATAGGTTTACAGGGAGAAGACGGGGCTTGGAGATGCATTGGCATCTATACGTTACTATTAATATATATATATATATATATATAGAGAGAGAGAGAGAGAGAGAGAGAGAGAGAGAGAGAGAGAGAGAGAGAGAGAGAGAGAGAGTTTTTCTCTAATGCAGACATCCGTATTTTGTTAAACTATGGTTGTCTACTTTGCAACTTGTTTTTTTGCAGAAGAGGTGGATTTGATTCGTGCAATTCCAATTAGCACTAGAAAGCTATTGGATTCATTGATTAAAAATGGCAGTTTAGTACAAAGTGCTTAACACGTTACAAGAGCCTTGAGAGCAACCAATGGTACTGCTTATTCTTCTGCATCTCCATATTCCCACATTTGGGATACTTTTTGGAGGGCCCACACCTCTGCCAAGGTGAAAGTAATCTAGCAGCATGTATGCTTTTACTTGTATATACATATGTTGGCAAATTTGTGGACAACCGTAGTTTAAGAAAATGCGGACGTCTGCATTAGAGCAAAACAAATATATATAGTCTTTCTCTAGTCTGGACATCCGCACATTTTTCTTAATATGCAGATGTTTTGTTTTAGGCTTTTTTCTTGCACCTGACCATTACAATTAGATAACTCAAAGCTTGCATTCAGTTGAACAAGAAACGTGGCTTTATCCTAATTAGCTGAAATTGGATTCCTATTTACCAAATTAGTAAACTAGATAGTGTGTTAAAATTGAAGCTCCCTAAACATTAAAAAGAGTGTTGGAGACTTTTAGCTAGTTGTCAACCTAATACTGAAACAAAGCAGTTGCCAATTGATTGGTTGAGCATATGTGTTATAGAAACAATGGAACATGTGTTATACTCACTATGTAGTGATATACAATGCTATGAAAACTGAGGAAGTTATTTGAGTTGATTTATTGGCACAAGAATATAAGTAAATCACAAAGTCTGGAGCGGGCTCGGGCTCGGGCTCCGGCTCGGGCCAAGCAGGGCCCATGTAAGGTTGCGGGCTGGCCTGGTCCATTGGACCTAATTTTGTGTCGTTTCGTGCCCCATTTAAATAGGCTGGGTTCCTGCCATGCTAGGCCGGCCCGTCCCATTTGACATCTCTACTTCCAGTGAGCAATCCCACATATTTTGGATAATGGAGAATCAAAAGAAATGTTAGGGCTTTCACCCAATTCTCCAAGGACTTGCTTATTCTTTTGGCAACATCTGCTTCAGATAAGTAACCTCTTGGTCAAGATGGAGACGTCTGCCACGCGTTGTGGCTCGCCAAATATAAGTCATGAGTGGCTGAAGAGGTGAGAGAAAATAACAAGCCGGGCTAGGCTAGGCTTTACAGATAATTCAAAGCCCATCGAGCGTAGTCGGGCCTAAATGGGCTTGATATATGACTATTATTATTCTTCTTACCATTTTTTTTTCTTTTTTTTTTTTTTTTTTTTTTGGAGTTTTGCTTGTTAACAATTCTATTTTACTGATTTTTTTTTGTTATTGCCATTTTTACTGTGGGCTCTTGCGCCATTGTAGTCGATGGAAATACAAGTAGTGGTTTTATCTTTATTTTCCGTCATGGCTAGGCGGCCATCAAGCGGGTAGAAGACATTCAAGGCAAGGGAAAGGGAGGCTTTGAGGTGTTGCACCAAACTGTTTCTGTGTTCTTCCTCTGCTGGTTTGTTGAAGAGAATCCCCTTTTGGAGATAATCAATTTTGAGGTATCGTATATCTTTTGGAGTTAACTCAATTGATGTACACGTTAACTCACATGTTGGTCCAACGTTACTCGGAGATATATGTGCCGAATCTGATTCATTTTCTTCTTCTTTTTTCCCCACAATAGAGCAAACACAATTATATAAAGGGAGATTCACTATTATACCTAATATAGGAGCCCAAATTATAAAAAAATCATATATGAAATGGACTTTAGAAACACACCCAAAGCCCATTTACAACATAACAAAAATGCTTTTAACTTCTTTTAAATTAAAAAACTGTCATTGATTTTTTGAAACAAACTCAACCCCAAAATCTCATAAAAAAGCCCAAAACACTTAACAGGACATCAAAGTAATTTAATAATCAAAATTAAATTCAATACGGCCAACTGTCATTTTTTGGGTTTTTTTTTTTGGTTTTTTTTTATAGAAATTAAATAGTGTAGGGTTTATTTATAGTTTTAGTGTTAAGAATGGGTATATGACTAAATATCTCTAAAAGGGACTATTGGAGCCAACCATTATGTATTATGCGTTGCCTTTTTGCACTTTTGTAGTAGTGAAGTATCACATATTTATGTGGAACTTGAAAATTAAAATTTTCTTGCGCCAAATTGTGAATTTGATGTCATTGAATGAGACTTTAGATTGAATTTTTGTTCTGGAGGGTGTTAGGGAGTCGGAAGGTCCCATATATTGAATTAGGGTTGATGTATGGATACATCACAGTATTGAAGTAGAACTCCAACATTTATTGCTTTCACACAAGCTAACAGCTTTCGCTCATCTGGCGAGTCATACGATTACGAGAACGTGCAGCAGCAACCTCCACAAGTCCAACACACAACCAATATTTCTTGTGTTCACAACTCCAACATTTATTGCTTTCACACATTCTAACAGCTTTTGCTAATCGGCCGAGTCATATTAGAGAGAGAGAGAGAGAGAGAGAGAGAGAGAGAGAACTTCCTTGCTTCTTAGATAGGAACTTTTAAAAGGAAGACAAATTAAGAAAAAAATTGCTTCCAACTAGCAGAACATTAAAATGCCTGATTCTATGGAGGAGGGAGTAAAAAAACTGAAGGACGCAGAAAGTAGACTTCCAACTCTCCACGAAGACAATTCATCCAGAAGCTCAAAATCAAAGATCCAAAGTGTTCCTAGAATTCTCCGAAGTCACAGAATTTTGGAGAAATTCTTTGAGCCAAGGGTACTAGCAATGGGTCCGATCCATCATGATAAGTGCAAGGAAGCAGACGAACTCAAATACACTTTGGCAGCAGACTTTATCAAGGATTGAGGCTGCACATATAACCAATTGTACGAGACGATTCGGGAAAACATCCTTGAAATAAAGCGCTGCTACGATAGTGAAACAACAAATTGTTACGATGATGATGATGCACTACTCGCTTGGATGTTGTTGATAGATGGCTGTTCAACCTTGCAATTCATACCCAAATATGATTGCTTGGAAGAGTTTGGGATGAACGCAACCCAAGTGGCCTTTGCACGGCTGGACTTGTTCTTGCTAGAGAACCAACTCCCTTATAAAGTCCTCAAGCTGTTGATGAGCTCAAGCGGAGACGCAACGACACTGTACAACAGTATCCAGAGTTTTGTTGAAACGCAGATTATTGCAGCAGAACATCCACTGGAAAGGGGGTTTAGGGTGCCAAAACAGTTCTGGTTTTTGGAACTATACATGGTGGAACTAGACGAAATCGAGGAGGAGAGGATTTATTCTGAATCCACTCATCTTCTTCATTTTCTTCGGAAAAGAATGCTACCCCCATCAACAGAGATTCCTGATGATGGTCAGCGCAAACAAGATCATTCACCGTCGTTTCGCAATGCGCAGGAGCTTAAGGCAACCGGGGTGCATTTTAGGCGTAGCAAAACGAGCTCCTTGAGGGATGTATCTTTTACTTCTCAAGGGTTTGCAGGCTTTCTTAGTCTTCCTCCCATAAACGAAGATGCAATGTCTTTGTTCTTGAATTTGATAGCCTACGATGACATTCCGCATTTGCGTGACGAAGATTTGTGCGACAAACAAAAAATAGTCGTCGCACAAAAATGGATGTCGGCACATCCATGAGCGCCGAAAAATTAACTGTTGCGCGACGGTAAAGGCATTTACGCGACAACTTTTTGAGCGACAACAGAGAGTTTTCGTCGCGCAAATTTGTTGCTTTTCACTCGACAACATGGATACTTAGCGCTACCAATGTATGTTCGTCGCACAAAAAGCTTCGTCCAATACATTGTCATGCTCAGCCATAGCAGAGGCAAACTGCAAAAACAAATTGCAGCTTGCCTCTCCCTCCTCTCCCTCTGTCCCAAACGTTTTTCGGCAACCAGACTTGTCAAGTTCATTTCCTTTATACGTGGAATTCCCTTTACCTCTGCTACGTTCGTTGGGTATGTATTTTTTTTCGTTAGTGTAAAAGTATTAATGTAAATTTATACTAACACCATAAATTTCGTTGTATATAAGGATATTATATGTGCTTAGCAATTGGTGAAGAACGATTAAGAAGGTATTTTCGTTGTTTTATAATTTAAAATATAAAATTAATTACATTATGTTTAAATTTTTTTGTGAAATTATATTTATATTACGTTAAATTATGCACGTTGATGTACGAAGTTAATTGAAATTAACTTCGTACATTTTTTTTTTATAGTAAAACTTAGTTTCCTGTTCGAGGTTAATTGGATTTCGCGCATGGATGCATAAAGCATGACTGCGGTCCAATTAATTCTTGAATTGTCCCATTATTTGGACAGTTTGGGAATGAATAGTCATGTCACGTAATTTATGGCTACATGATTAGGTTTCGATTGTGGAGATTTCGGTGTCATCTTGGTACGTTCTTCAGGTGGTACATAGGTATTTTATATCTACGGTACACCTCAAGAACTGTATCGAGATGCTGCTGAAATTCATCCATGTCAAAATCTAATCTCATGTAGCCATAAATTACGTGACATGACTATGTATTCCAGAATAGGATAGGGCCCTTACCGGAGGCATAAGGAAAGATTTTGTAAGAATACAACATGATTGTTGTATTCTGATTGTGGTTCCAGGAATTATGAGCAGGAGGTGGATACAGAACCCGAATAGGTGCGCAAACGAATACTTTGATGGAATCGAGGATTTTATTGACTTTGCACGGACACACAACCCGGGTGCAACTAGAATCTGGTGTCCTTGTAGGAGGTGTAACAAGACGTTGTGGGATACAATTGAAAATGTTCGATTTCATTTAGTAAGGCATGGAATGATTGAGACATACATCACTTGGAACCATCACGGGGAACAATTAGACATTGCTTCGTCTTCAAGGGCCAGAAGAGTGGAGAATGTTGAACCTATTGTGGATCCTAATGAACAAGTCATGGATATTATAAATGATGGTTTTCCATTTGCATCGACCAGCGGAAATCAGGAAGGGGAAGATGACGTGCCTACACTAATGGACAGTGTAGAGTTCGAACAGTATGAAAAACTGTTGAAAAATGCCAACCAAAAGTTATACCCGGGGTGCGAGAGCTTTTCCATTCTGACAGCCATTGTGGAGCTAATGCACGGAAAAATAAAGTATCGTATGTCGAACCTGTATTTCGATTACTTTTTGGGGGTTTTCAAGAGAATGCTTCCTACAGACAATTGTTTGCCGAAAGACTATAGACAGGCGCAGAAGGTGTTGAATGGTCTTGGATTGGGTTATGAAAAAATTCACGCTTGCAAAAATAATTGCATGTTATTTTACAAAGAGTATGAAACATTGGATACATGCCCTATATGCAATGAGTTGAGGTTCAAAATGACATCTCAGAATAGAATGACTAAGATCTCACAAAAAGTCATGCGTTATCTGCCCCTGAAACCTCGGTTGCAGCGATTGTATATGTCGATACATACTGCCACAGACATGAGATGGCATAAGGAAAAGCGGGTAGACGACGATGTGATGCGGCATCCTGCAGATAGGGAGGCATGGAAAGAGTTTGATCGAACGTTCCCCGAGTTTGCTGCTGATCCCCGAAATGTTAGATTGAGACTTGCCACTGACGGATTCAATCCGTACGGGGTTCTAAACCAACAACACAGCACTTGGCCTATTTTCGTATTCCCATATAATTTGCCGCATTGGAAAGTCAAGAAAAAAGAATACATGATGATGACTGTTTTGATTACTGAGGATCCTGGCAGGTCAATCGATGTTTACTTACGGCTGTTGGTTGATGAGCTCAAGGATTTATGGACAAACAGTGTGCGCACGTACGATAAATCCACTGGGAAGATGTTTCACTTTGCGAGCAGCAGTTATGTGGACTGTGAATGATTTTCCAGCATATGCTATGGTTTTTGGGTGGAGCACAAAGAGTTACATGGCATGCCCTGTATGCAAGGAAGATGTAATTTCTGGTTGGCACGCTGGAAACGTTTGTTACCTTGGTCATTGGAGATGGTTGCCATGGGACCACGAGTGGAGGGAAAAGGATAAAGAGTTCGACGGGAACACAGAGCGTCGCCTCAGACCTAGAGAATGGTCCGATGATTAGATATTGGAGCAGCTTAACCGTTTTGATTTTGCTCCGTTCGGAAAAACAGTTAGTCGAACCAGACCTGCTACACATCTGAACTGGATGCACAAGTCTATGTTGTTTAAGCTCCCATATTGGTCGAAACTAAAATTGAGGCACAATCTCGACGTTATGCATGTTGAGAAAAATGTCTTTGACACATTGATGGGCACGATTCTAGATATCGAGGGCAAGACAAAGGACACGATCAAAGCTCGTCTTGATTTGGAAAGAATGGGCATACGAAGGGGTTTATGGATGAAAATGGACAGTGATAAAGCAAGAAGGGATCTTGCATCTTTTTTTTCCATGAAACCAAATGACAAAAAAGAGTTTCTAAAGTTTGTATCGTCTTTAAAGTTTCCTGATGGGTATGCCTCTAATATCGCACGTTGCGTGAATGTTGATAGGGGTAAATTTACTGGACTAAAGAGCCATGACTGACATGTGTTTATGCTACACCTACTTCCTGTGGGGATTTGACACCTATTGCCGGAAGATGTAGTCAAGCCAATCATTTTGTTGTCCAGACTTTTTTCCCAACTGACGGCAAAAACGTTGCGAAAGACAGACATTCATCAGTTGCGCCATGACATTGTCCAAGTCTTATGCAAGTTTGAGATGATATTCCCTCTAGCTTTCTTCACAAGTATGATTCACGTGATGGTTCACTTGCCAGAAGAGGCATTGCTTGCTGGTCCAGTCAACTATCGCTGGATGTATCCAATAGAAAGATATATAATCCTCATCATTTATGTATGCATCATTATCCCATGCTTGCTACTTGCTAATTTGCATATTTTTGTTTTATTTTGGCAGGCTTCTCAGAGAGCTGAAAAAAAGCGTACGCAACAGAGCAAAGCCCGAAGGATCAATTGTAGAGGCTTGGGTTCAATATGAGGCGCTTACTTTCTGTGGAATGTATTTAAAAGATGTGGACATGGCTTTCAATCGACCTCAGCGCAATAATGACGGAGGTGTGAGAAATGAGCAACTTTCTGTTTTTGCCAAAAGCGCACAACCCTTTGGAGATCCTGTACGAGGAGAGTCGTTTTCCATAAATGACATGGAGGTAGCTCATTGGTTCGTATTGAAAAATTGTGATGAGATAATGGCATACTTAGATGAGCATGAAGAGATGATGAAGCGAGAACATCCATCACATTTGTATTCCAAGAAACACCGTGAATTGTTTCCAAAATGGTTTTTGGAATATGTAAGATATAAGTGTTTTGTAATTGACATATATATTGCAGTATTTAATTTTTTCAAACTAACATGTGAATGTTTTTGTATAATATTAGGTGAATAAGTTGAAATCAGAGAATTCCCCTACTTACAGTGAAGAATTATATAACTTGGCATTCGGCCCAATTCGGGCTGAACTGTTCTCGGGTTGCCATGTTAACGGCGTCAAGTTTTTGGGGACTGCACGAGATGACAAGTTGTGTACGCAAAACAGCGGTGTCCATGTTCCAGGTGGAGGCGAAAGTACGGACATTGATTTCTATGGCAAACTCAAAACTATCGTGCAATTGCTTTACAAAGACCGATACCAAGTGATCATGTTTAAGTGTCGATGGTTTGATACGAACTCAAATAGGCAGGAAGTGTTAAAATCGATCAAGGGTTACTATCTGTGAACATGAACAGAACTTGGTATGATGACGACCCTTACATTTTGGCAAACATGGCAAAACAGATTGTCTATCTAGATGACCCTAAAGCAGGGTGCTGGTGGAAAGTTGTTCAGCAGATGGATCAGAGGAACATGTATGCTATACCAGAACTAGACCCATCTGACAACGACATCGACATCGCTGACCAACGTTTCGAATTTTCCATGGAAAATGATGCACAAATACTTCTAGATATAAATGTTGTACAAGAACCATTTCAGCTTGATGGAGTGTCTTCAAGAGAAATACCGATTCAGTCAATTACAATTGACCTCGGTTATCTTCCGCGACACGATCCAACCGTGGGCCCGAACAACGATGATGATGTACTTATGGAGGAGGAGGATGATTGGGAGACCGAAAGTGATGATAGCGACGATAACGAAGATTATTATATTTCAGATGATTAATAATGTAATTTATTTGCGACATGCCATGTAAAACATAGTAAATGAAATTATTTGTAATTTAATAATGTTAGTGTAAAGATTTTGGCAAGTATCCTTGTTTGAATATATGTACTTGCTATATCCAAACCTTATATATGTGGAGAAATGAAACATTGTTAAATAAATTGAGCTATATTTACTGAGAAGTTCAATGTAGTCCTTAAGAAGCCTATGCCTATTCATATTTTCACATTCTAATTTCCATTTATTCCTATGCCTTAATTTGAATTTTGCCATGTAAATCATAAGCTTTTCAATGATTTTAGTTAAGCTCATTCATACCTTTTTAATTAAATTACATTAAATTTAATTATGACTCAAATGCGAATTATACCTTCATTTCAATCCTAAAATATGAGTGGACATAGAAACAGAATAAATGCAAAAAATATATTCTGAAACTACAGATTTGTTCCTTCACCTTTAAAACACAACTTCAAGCTTTGAAACACATCACAAAGCTTTAAAAACTTCAAGCCTTCAACAATACTTCTCTTCGTAGAATTCATATTTTTTAAACAACTTTGCACAACGAACTCAAACAAATATTTGTCTTGCAACGAACGGGAAAGATTCCGCAAGCTTTCGCAAAATTATTCTCAAATAATACAAAAAAAAAAGTCTCTTGCAAGACGAAAAATGACCTGTCGTCGCACTATGTATGTTAGCGCGACCAATACAGTTCGTCTCGCAAGGGTTGTTTTCTGAAAAAACCTACACAAAATTCTGAAATTGTTGGCGGCGCAAATCTTACGGCTTGGAGCTCCGAGCCGAGGGGATATGCGTTAACACGTGACGTCCTTCTTTTGGATGCGGTGCGGTTGTGTGCGGGCGTGCCGGCACGGTCTACCGTGCGTCGAGATGGTGATGTGAGTGAAATGGTTAAGTGGTGCGCCTATTTGAGTTCGACTCCTAATCAAACGATTGTGGCCGAGAGAGGAACTGATCTCGGCCGTCAGGTTCACGGCCTGAGCTACAAGGCCGTTTAATGGTGGTGTTGATGGTGGATTTTGGGCGTTGCTCCGGCGCATTGCTCAGGGAGCGACGGTCGTATGATATATAGGATGAATGAAAGAGTAACAGAGATGGTGCTCCGGCGCCTTGAAAATCAAGGGTTGTATGATATATTGATGAATGGATTTTCCTTACAATCTAACACTACTCCTAGGAAAGCAAGTAAAGGTATTGAAAGTGCATTACAAGAAAATATAATTTGCTCCGTGGGAGGCTTTTGCTTTGGTGTTTGAACCATTTGAATGTAGCTTGAGCTTGGTACTTATAGGAAGAGCTCTTGGAGGAGTAATCGAGGCAAAAAATCTGCATGGTGGAGCCTGATTAGAACAAGTGGGTAGTCCAATCGACATTTGGGATCGTGAAGCATGGTGGTGTGACTCCATAAATCCTGGTAAATCTCGGCCGCCGCCCTGATCGTGGGTTCTGCGCTTCTGGCCGTGGGGACGCATTTAATGCCCTGGTCTGGTGGTTGGCGATCTGACCTCAATTTGCAAGAATTTTTGTAAGTATGTTTGCGCCTAACCACTTTGATTTATGTCACCAAATTCTGACTTCAGTCACTTTCCTTCTTCCCTCGTGCATTAAATGCCCTTTTACGGCTAGTGGGTTTGCTAGTCAGAGGCGTTACTTCATTAAATGAAGCGTGGGCCCCGGCTGCCACGTGGCGATTTGATTCTAATATTTTTGGCCGTGTCTTTTCGTCCTTCGGCCTCGGCCTGCAATACCGTTGTCGAGGCCGAGATGATTATGCCTTTGCCGCTTTTCCTTTGTTTTGAAGAAGGCAAAACACCTGGCGGAACGCCGCGTTTTTGTTTATGAATAGGTGCTAAGGCCGAGAAAGGAAGCCCCTTCGGTCAGTGTACGACCGTGATTTATTAGGCACAAACAGAAATAATATAAATGAAACTTGCACGACGACAAAACAGATCGTATATACTAACAGATCGTATTCCCCAAAAATCGCAACAAACAAACATTCATAAATCTAGTAACAGGACAAGACTTTTCAACGATTATAAATGAAAAATCACAATTTAAAGTTTATTTTAACTCCGATTTTGATGATTTTTTACAGTTACATTCCTTGACCCTATATGAATACAATGACTGAATTTGATCTTCAATTTAAAAGATTTACACTAGTTAATTCACACAAAATCTTACGTTATATATAACAAAAGTATAAATAAACTCTTAATAGTTAGTGAATATATTGTTTTCATGGCATACACATTCTAAGAAACTAGTTTCAAGGATCCAACCGTAAAACTTGTTTGTTTATATTTTGAGATCATATACGCCAAAAATTAGAAAAAATAAACATTCAGAGATCAAGTAAAGGGACAAAACATTTCGACGGTTATAAACGAAAATTCACGATTTAACGGTTATTTCAACTCTGATTTTGATGATTTTTTACAGCTACACTCCTTGACCCTATATGAATACAATGACTGAATTTGATATTCAATTTCAAATATTTACACTAGTGGAAACCACAAAATCTTACGTTATATTAAACTAAAGTATAAATAAACTCTTAATTGTTAGTGAATATATTGTTATGATGGCATATGCATTCTACGAAACTATTTTCAACTATCCAACCGTCAAACTTGTTTGTATATACTACGAGATCGTATACGCCAAAAATCAGAAAAAACAAACATTCAGAGATCTAGTAACGGGACAAAACTTTCCAACCGTTATAAACGAAAACTCTTGCGAGACGCATTCTTTCGTCGAGCAACATTACTTTAAGCGACGCGAAGTTATATTACGTCACACAAAATATTGGCAGATGCACTATGTCGTCGCGCAATGTTACGATTTTCTGGGATTAGGGTTTAGGGTTCATGGTTTTGAGTTTGTGCGACGCCATATTGTTTCACGTCGTGCAAGGCAGTGAAAATTTTGGTGGAAAATGGTGAAAATCTGGCGGGTTTGTCACCTTGCGCAACGGTTTATTAGTTGTCGCACAAGGTTGCAAAATTTTTGGCAAAATGATCACATTGCGCGACGCCGGTTTATTGCTTACGTCGCGCATGATTTCCTTGCGCAATGGTTTCGTTTGGTCGCCAGCCAAGTTTGCAAAAAAAATATCTGGAAAAGACACCGCTTTGACATTGTGCGACGCAATGTATTCTACGTCATGCAAGTTCGCGAAAAATTTTCTAAAACTTGCAGAGTCGTCTTCTTCAGCAATCTGGTTCCTCTCTCTCCGTCCCTCCGTCCTTAACCTCCAACCACCTCAACCTGCGAAACCGACCCCATTTTTAGACCGGGCCGCCACCACCTTCGAACCCACCCCTTCCCCGCCGTTGTCGACCGAATTTTGACCGGTGTTGCCACTGTTTCTCCGGCCGCGTGCTCCCTCTTCCGGCCACCAAATCTGACGATTGAGGTATGGATTCCACTCTTCTTTTCATGCTCTAGCTGATGGTTGGTTAGGATTTGATGAATTGCTAGCATAGGTTGATAAATTGAAAAACGTAAATTTTTGCCAAATTTCGGGATGAAATTCCGGCCACATCCGGCCCTGTTTTGGCCTATGTCCAAGAACAAAAGTGGCTTTAATCAATGTCCTGAACCTAGGGTAGGAAGATTGGCCCATGATTTTGAGATTTTTCCAGTGATGGTTATCGCTTTAGACATCCGCGTGGCGGCGCGTGTGGAGGCGCGTGGGTACTGTAGCAAACCACAACTGTGTCCCGATGCGATCCCCTAGTTGTAATGAGCGCGTAGGTATGTTCGAATTCCAATTTCGATATCATTTGATCCTCGAACGGATTTCGCCTATTGTGCGATTTCCGGGTTTGATATGTTCGGACCGTTGGATCGAACTCAAACTCACGTATGTTGTACCTTGTATTTCTATGATCGTATAGGATTCGCCGGATCGTGGATCGGAGTCCCGGATACTCCAAAATCGCGAATCCTAGGACAAGATATGAATTACTTCATGAATTAATAATCTTAATGAAATTGTATATGCTTAGTTGGTAAATTGGATTAATTTTTTTGTTTGTTAATTAATTTTTTTGTTTTATTAGTTAGGATTTTTATGTTTATTTTATTAGATGTTGGCTCCATTTAAAAAATATTTCAATAAATGTTTAAATGGTTTTAGACCACATATTAGAGTAACTATGTTTTTAAGTTTGGATGCTTATTCAATTGTGCAGATGTCAAACCTTATTAGAAGTCGTAAGGCGATGACGACAGCACAGAGTTTGCCTCCCCCGCTCCGACCTCAGCTGCCACTGCTCCAGCACAGATTGACGACATGTAGGTTTGTCCTGGGGTCTCCCATGTGCTGGCGTCATGAGAGTCATCAGTGGCGCAACCTGTTAGTGCCAGGCGGCGTCACCGCCCCCCCAGCACGACTTTGACATCTGCTGCTGGTGCATCGGGGTCACAAACAGGTAAAGATTTCCTTCAACTCCAGCTGTTTTGGACCAAGATTTTATTAGGATTTGTTATTTAACGTTAATTTTATATTTCTTTGCAGCCTAGAAGAACACCCGGATACCTTGTCGCCAGTTGAAGATGGTGAAGGTCACCCGGGTGACCAACAGTCGTATCAACATCGCATACGATGAGCGGCATCGGGCTGCACCAACGGCGGACCAGCATAGCTCCTTGGCCCACGACATTGGTCACGTCATTCGGACTTATTGCCCGATGAAATGGAAGTCTTGGAAGGTCATGCCTGACGAGGTGCGGATGGAGGTGTGCGGACAGCTATCGGTATGTATTCTATACCTTTTAATTGTTTTCCCTTCAAATTTTATTTATAATACTTAATGTATGTAATGAATTTATTGCAGACAAACTACAATTTAGAGAACCTCGGCGATGAGTTGTTGGCGTACGTCAACAGACTATTTGCTGAGAGGTACAAGCAATGGAAGAGCGACTTGCACCACCATTTTCAGGCATATGGTGATCCGCAGGTCGCTCTTCAGGAGGGTTGCCCGAAGGAGCTTGAGGGGCGGGAGGATAGTTGGGAGTGGCTCTGCGGTCATTTTCAAGAGGCCGATTATGTGGTATTTTTTTATATTAAGTTGAAACTTATTACACGTTTCTTACTAATGTGTATTTAATTTTTTATATTTCATTTGAATTTCAACTAATACGTTTTATTTTTTGTAAAACAGAAGAAGGCCAAAGCAAATAAGGGCAATAGGGAGAGGAAGACTCTTCTCCACCATTCAGGTTCCAGGCCTTTCTCCTATAGGATGGAGGCGCGGTGCCGGGTAATAATAAAGTCGTTTTTATTTAATTTTTAATATGTCATTAATATTAATTTGTTTTTTTTCGTACTAACATTTTTCTTCTCTTGTTCAATTCAGGGGGGGTCCAAATTCCCTGAGATTGACGTCTTTGGCAACGTTTATGTTCGACCTGGGAATGAGTTGGCTGAGTCCCTTCATGTAAGTAGTCTTTATTTTTAATTATTATCTTACGCATTCAAGTTTCATGGTTATTATATGAATGTTTTAATTAATATTTTATGTTATGTTCAACAGACGACGATGATGGAGAAGAGCCAGCTAGTTCTTCAGGAGTCCGCCTCCCAACTTCCTCCCGATAAGCCGCTCGAGTCCGTGGCCCCTCCACAGGATGCGGGGTTTCAAATCCTGACTGAAACCTTGGATCATACTCTCGGGAGGCACCCAGGGACATATTGTCGAGAGATGGGGAATGCCCGACGACGGCCACCTAAAGCCCGTGAATCGTCCCAGTCAAACAGTCAGGTGACTGCTTTAACAGTAAAGCTGGCCGAGCTCAGGGGTCATTTGTCACATCTTCTATAGTCCCTCGCTCAGTCCGGCATTCCAATCCCGCCTTTTCCTCCCTCGTTGACCTCCGAGCCCCGCCAACCCGAGCATGGCCATCACACCTCTGCGCCTGTCGAGAATGTCCAGACCTCCGTTCCGCATTTGCCAGACGACAACGTAGATTTTGGAGGGTTGTTTGACTAGTTTTTAACTTTTGTAATTACATTTTAAATATTTCTATTGTACTATACGTTTATATTATGTTATAACAAACAAATTTCTCTTCATTACATTTTTTTTATTGCAATTTCATTCTAATTAAAAAAAACCAAATTTATTTTTGTTACCAAAAAAAAATTATAATTTAATTTAATTAAAATATATTTATTTTTGCGCGACGACAACTACTTCGTCGCACAAATTCACTTTTTACAAAATACAAACCGTAAGAGTAAATTTTAAAACAATTTATTCTATCTTTGCGCGACGAAAGTTTTCGTCTCGCTAAAGAAAGGGCGACAAATTGATTTCGTCGTGCAAATATTTGAGTGACGAATATTCTCTCGTCCCTACATGTCTGCGCGACGAAGTTACTCCTCACGCTGTGTTCTTGCGACGACTGTACTGTCGTCGCTCCAATATTTGCACGATGAAAAATTTTGCCGTCCCGGAACTTTTGGTGCAACGAAGGATAACCGTCGCTCTCTTTGCGCCACGATTTACATAGGTTGGTCGCGCAAAGTCTTTCTAGACGATCATTACGCGACGATATTTCTGTCCCGCTGACATTTGTGCGACTTAACTTAACTTTGCACGGCGATAGTTTCTTCGTCGCGCAAACTGTAAAATGTAGTAGTGGCTGCACATTTTGGGAAAATATTAATTTCATGAAAAGAAATAGTTACTAATTAGACCAACTTAAAGCTAGCGTAGCTCGACTTAAATCGAATTCGCAGTGACAATTACCAGTTAGACCGAGAAATCCAGAAAGTTTAAGATGATCGATTGTATGTCAGACAAAGACAATACTTGTGAAATGCATTGGATTTATTGACATGTTACAGTATAGTGTGGAATAAACGAAAAAATTGACACTTTTTGTTGCTTACGGGTACTTGTGTTAACTCATGAAGTTTTCCTCTAGCTCATATTGGCATTATTTGCTTTGTTTATTTTTTATATTACGCTCCAAATTTGTATCAGTAGAATTAAAATGGTCATGCTTCTAATTTTTTATATTATGCTCCAATTTTATAAACTCAAAATCAGATTTTAAGTCTAAAGTCACAAAAAACCGTTTGGTAGGATATTTTTAAAAACTCAACCCCAAGAAAAACTCAAAAACACCCCATTATTACAAACTAAAAAAATGAGGTTTTATAGTTTTTTTTTTCTTCTCTCTCTTCTCCCTGTTGGCGTGAGTCAACGTTCCTATTAGGAATAGAATTTATATTTTATTGTAATTATCTAATTTGAGTAGAATTAGGAATTTTGTACATATTTCCTATTTGTACCCACTCTGTATGTAGTATATATATTCCTCCTTGAGAGAAGAATATATATATATCAGTTTAAACCCTAATTATTTTGAGTTGGTATCAGAGCGGGTTCCGATCCGTCTCTACAACATCAAAACCCTAATCCTAAAAATACCTATTTCCACTGCACCTAGCCTATACACCTAATCTTTAGCTACCGCCGCCATCTATCACCATGTCAGATGTCACTGAATCTTCTTTTTCTACTCCTATTGTGACGGTTCATACCGAATCGTCCACCAACCTACCTATGGGATTCAAATTGAATGGATCCAACTATGAGATGTGGGCTTCGATGATCGAACTTCATGCTACTACACAAGGCAAATTGGGTTACCTGACTGGCGACACTGATGCCCCTGATTCTCAAGACCTGAAATTTGGAAAGTGGAAAATTGCTGATGCTGTTGTGAAAAGTTGGATGCTGCGAACTATGGAACCCAGTTTGTTCAATATGTTTCATACTCTACCTACTGTTAAGGAAATTTGGGATGCTGTTAATCAGATGTTTTATGATGGCTCTGACATATCCCAACTCTAGATCTACGAACTGCAGTGCCAGGCTACCCGTCTCAAGCAAGAGGGTCGTCTTGTCTCTACCTATTTTGCCGAACTTAAGGCAATCTAGCTTGAATTGGACAAGAGACGTCCTTTTCAGATGAAGTGTGCTGATGATATGAAGACTTTTTAGGCTGCTGTTATGGTAGATCGTGTGTATGATTTTTTGGCTGGCATTGACGATACTTACGACAAGGTCCGCAGTGATATTCTAAGGAGTGATAAAGTTCCAAGCATCGAAAATGTATTTTTTATAGTCCGTCGAGAGGCTCAACGCCATATTACTATGCTTGGATCCGGCACCAAGATTGGGGAACCTGCTGTTGTGTTTGCTTCCAAAAACACTGCTTTGGTTTCTCGGCCTACAGGGTCTGGCTCTTCTGCTGTTCCGCCTCGTCGCCTGACTTCTGCAGAAAAAGACAAACTAAAGTGTGATCACTGCGGTGAAAAGAGACATACTATCAACACCTGCTAGGCATTGTACCAGACTGGGAGAAGGAGCGGAGGCATTTAAAGAAGGAACAACTGAATGGCAAAGCTCATGTGGCTGTTGCCCCCACTTCTATGGTTGACACCACCACTGGGCATGGCCACCTTACTGCTACGCCTCCTTCGACCTTGACCGCGGTCTCAAGCACTCCAACACCTCCACCTCCAGGTAACTTTGGCAAGGCTTTCCATGCCCATGACACACGTGATACAGGTTGGATTATTGATTCCGGAGCTACTGACCATATGACGTATAATTCTGCTTTGTTCTCTACTACTCTTCCGCCTCATCCTGATCATGTTCTAACCGCTAATAATGCTGTTGCTCCTATCACGGGGGCTGGTTCTATACTCTTGACACCTGCTTTACCATTGGACAAAGTGTTACTGGTTCCATCTTTGTCTAGTAATTTATTATCTATGCCGCAAGTTACTGAGCAGTTAAACTGCGTTGTATTGACATATCCGTCTTTTGTCTTACTACAGGATATCCAGACTCGGGAGATCTTTGGTCGTGGTACTAAAATGGGGGGGCTTTATTATGTGGATGATGTGGCAACTAGTTGGGTTCTTCTTGCTGGTAGCGCCGAAACTTCTCATTATCGCCGGATTTGGTTGCTACATTGCCGATTTGGTCATGCCTCCTTTGGATATTTACGGCATTTGTTTCCAGCATTATTTAGTGGTGTAAACGAGTCTGCTTTCTAATGTCAGACTTGTATTTTAGCTAAGAGTCATCGGGTATCCTACCCTCCAAGTTGTAATAAACGGCTTATGCCATTTGATTTATGGTGTGTTTACTAATCAGGAATTAGAATTCTCATCAGGAATTGAATTCCACTTTTGAGGATTCCTGCGTTTACTTCACATCAAGAAATTGAAAAGTAAGTGGGGCTCACACAAAATTAGGAATTGAATTCCTAATTTTGGAGGAATTCAATTCCTAAATGGGAGGTGGTATTCTAATTCAGGGAGAACCAACCCATCAGTAATTCGTTTTTTTTTTACCCATTATATCCTCACACACTTTTCAAAATTCCAAATTTGCCACTCTCTTTCATTACCCAACAAAACCTACTACGTTCTATCAAAAAAATCCCTTCTTCTCTTTTTCTTAGTTGCCACCATCTTCAAACAGTTCTTATCTTTGTCAGTTAATAATTAGGAATATAATTTTGTAGGTGGTGTGATGTAATAGATTTACATGCATTTTTTATCTATTTGGTTTCATTCTGTGACTGGTAGGAGATGAAGTATATGGCAAATTTATTAGTTCTTTCTACAACGATGATGTTGAGTTGGTACTAACTGCCACTTATCAAATTGCATTTCATAATATTAATTGGTGTATACATTTTGTTCTTTTTCATTGTGTTCTAGTCTTATAATTTGATTGAGTTTTTTTTTCTTTATTATTTCTTTATTTACTTGGCAATTAATGTCCTAAACTTTTTGGCCAAAGAACATGATTTGCTAAGAGTTTTTTTCACCATGCATGATGAATCGAAAAGAGAATATGTAACTACTTTGTTGCAAACTTGGGAGCAATCTGGCACATATGCGACGAAGACATTGCTTCTTTTGGAGAGTGAAGATAGTTTTTTGCAAATAGATCTTTTGTTGGCAGCATACTTTTGGGAACAAATCATGACCATTTTGTTGAGCTCATGAATCTTTTGAAGATACTATGATACTTTTGTTGAGATTATGAAACTTTTGGGTAGATTATGATTATTTTGTAGAGATTATGACTCTTGTTGAGATTATGACCCTTCTGTTGACAACATGATGTTGTATTGATCGATAGGTTCCCACAATATGTATTTTGATATATTTCTAATGTGATGTAAAAGATTTGCATATTATGCTTGGAGAATTTGCTATTGAGAAGTTGATAATTATTTATAAGCCATTCAAATTTATTAGTTCATATCGGAATTTTTTGTATATAGATTATTAGCCCATCTTTTTCCTATCCATTAGAGGACTTTTGCTTTAGGCAAAACTTCACATATGAGATATGGACAAAGATAATTGACTATGCGAGGAAAAAAGAAAATAGGAAAATGACTTTTTGATATGAGCCATTGCTGCTTCAAATTAAGGAGAAAAGTGTTAATTGAGTTTCAAATTAAAATGAAAAAACAATAATAATACCAAAGACTTAACTATATAATTCAAAATTTTCATCTACTTCAACCCAACAACAACAAGGATATTTTAGTAATTAGCACCACTCTTACCTCAATTCCATATGGTTTAGTAAACAACTTCATTAGGAATCCGGAATCTAATTCTCCTCAATCCATATGGTTTAGTAAACAACTTTATAGGAATCCGGAATCTAATTCTCCTCAATCCAATTCCTCTTGAATTCAATTCCTCCTAATCCGATTACGGATTAGTAAACATGCCATTAGTTCATTCTGATGTTTGGGGACCTTCCCCTGTTTCTATAGCCTTGGGAGTTCGTTGGTTTGTGTTATTTGTGGATGATTGCACTCGTATGATGTGGTTTTATGGGATGAAAAATAAAAGTGATGTGGTCGAAATTTTGCAGCATTTCTATCAGATGATTCATACTCAATTTATGTTCCCTATCAAAGTTTTTCGATCTGATAATGGTGGAGAATTTGTTAATTCGGCATTATCCCATTTTTTCAACACTAAGGGTGTACTCCATGAGACTACTTGCCCTCAAACACCACAACAGAATGGGGTTGCTGAACGTAAAAATAGGCAGATCCTTGCTGCTATCAGTGCTCTGCTGCTTGGTGCATCAGTTCCAAAGGGGTTCTGGATGGATGCTGTTACCTATGCAGTGTATCTCTTGAATCGCCTCCCTTCACGAGTTTTGGATTTCCAAACTCCTATACAGGTACTGACCCATCATATATCTGCCTCTTATATGCTGACTCTGTCTCCAAAGGTGTTTGGTTGTGTCGCCTATGTTCACCTCCATAAGAATCAGAGGAGTAAGCTGGACCCCTGTGCTCTCCGCTGTGTCTTTCTGGGTTTTTCTCCTCATCAGAAAGGCTACCGATGCTATCATCCTGAAACCCGACGTCTATATGTCTCTATGGATGTTACCTTTATTGAGGATGAAATGTTTTTCTCTGATACACCTGAGCATGTCCTTCAGGGGGAGACTAGTAGTGAAGGACATAACTGGCTAGATTTACAAGGGGGAGTAATATTGGATAGTTTGATACAAAGGGAAGAACCGACTGAACCTGCTACACTAGCTGAACCTGCTACACCAGATGAACCTGTTATTTTAACTGATGCCCCCTATGAAGCTTCTCTAATAGTACCCGATCAAGCTCCCCTGGATATTCCTGAGGTAAGTGCTTCTATTCGTACTGCTGATAATTCTTATGTTTTACCGCCTAGAAGGAACTGTGGGGTTCCACCTTATCGTTACTCACCAGAAGGCAAAGCAAGATATGCTATTGCCCATTCTGTGTCTGATCACTGGTTATCTCCTGAGTGCAAAGCTTTTGTGACCAAAATGGATAGTATTAAAATTCCAACCCATGTTGAGGACGCATTTAATGATCCAAAGTGGGCTGAAGCCATGAATATTGAAATGGAGGCATTGCAGAAAAATAATACATAGGACATTGTTGATCTACCAAAGGGAATGAAGCCTGTAGGATGCAGATGGGTGTTTACAGTTAAATATAATGCAAATGGTACTGTGGAGAGGTACAAGGCAAGATTAGTAGCTAAAGGGTTTACTCATATATATGGAGTTGATTATCATGATACTTTTGCACCTGTGGCTAAGATGAATACTGTCAGAGTTTTGTTGTCCTTAGCAGTAAACTTGGATTGGACCCTGAGGCAATTTGATGTAAAAAATGCATTCTTACATGGTGAACTAGAAGAAGAAGTGTATGTGAGTCTTCCACCAGGGTATAGTGTTACCGGTGGCACGGGGAACGTGTGTGTAGGGGTTTTTTCCTTCCGGCAGCAAGTGGGCTGGACTGATGAAGTTGTCCCCTTTGTTTGAGTTCGAAATTAAGCCCCAAAATGCTTCGAAAGGGCAGCAAAGCCTTAGGAAGTATTTTGGTTATCTTCTCCAACAAAGCAACAGCAGTTTTACAGATAATTTCTTCACGTTCACAAATAGATTTTTAGGCTTGGCATGAGGGGCATGTGGCATGAGAGCAAAGTTATCATGGGTTTAGCACTTTAAGAAAGAGAAAGTCGTGGGTTCCTATGGAGGTCAGAGGTTCTAATGGAAGGGAAGAGGGGTTCTAATGGAAGGGAAGTTTTGGGTAATTTTCGTAGCTTCCGGCAGCTTGACAGTGTCTCCGTTAGAACTGTAGCAATCTGCCAAAGCAGGGGAGATGGGGAAAATGGGCAAGCAAAGCACGAAAATTGCTGGGTTTGCAAGTGAGAGAGAGGAAGCTTGCTCTCTGAAGGTTGGGTTGTGTTGTGTTGGGGTAGAAGAGGCCCTATTTATAGTTGCTGGGGTTTGTTCTTCTCCAAGAAACCCTAATGGTTTCTTCCCAATCTAGCTAAGCTCTCCTCCTCCTTTCTTCTCTTCCTTCTTGACTTACCTCATGGTGGCAAGGTCAGTTCTGCCAAATCCCACAAAATCAGAGATTTTGGGTGCTCCAAGCTTCTTCCAGCGGCGGCCTCAGAAAGGAGCTTCCCCTTTTCACCCATCCTCTTCCTCCTCTTTCTTCCTCTTTCCATGGCCAAGTCTGATGAAGGAAAGAAAGTGGCTGTACCCGTTGGTTTAAGGGGTGGCATCCTCCCTTGCATGCCAAAATCCCTTGGTTTCTTGAATTCTTATACTTGGAACTAATTCCCAGCAGCCACCCATGTGTAGATTTCCAACGTTCTTTTGTGGTTTTGTCCCCAAACTGTGTGCCAGGTCTGATGCTGCCCTTTTATTCTAATTTCATAAGCTTTTTAAGTCCACCACATGATTCATCCAATGGATGGGATATTTTGATCAAATGTTGGGCCTTTTAGTTGGCTTGGGGCAATGGGCTTATTTTGGTTGGGCTATTCTAGTTGGGTTAATGGGCTATTTTGGCTAGTTTATTCTAATTGGGTTAATGGGCTATTTTGGTTGAGGCAATGGCCCATCTCCTTTCTTGTGCTTACCCATGTTTGGGCCTAAGAAAATGGGCTTGAGTCCCGAGGCCCCCAAGCGACCCGAGACTTCCATTTCTCGCCCCATCGATGGGCCCCATGATAACTTGTTACCATCTATACCACAACCCACTCAAGCAAGCCCCGGGCATTTGAGTGGCTTGGGCCCACTTAAGCTTGTAGCGTGGCGTGTTGCTTATTTGCTTGGCGTGGCATGTGTGCAAGCGCGTATGACGAACTTTCGCGTGCCCTAATCGGGCTTCTCCTCGGTAAGGTATTGCATTGGGCTGAGAATTTATTTGGGCCGAACCGTGGATTTTTTGGGCCTCAACAGTGTGCAAATTAAAAAAGGCGTTGTATGGGTTAAAGTAGTCTCCTCGGGTATGGTTTGGTAGATTTACTACAGCTATGAAGAAGTTTGGTTACCAACAGGCCAATACTGATCATACTCTATTCATTAAACATAGGGTTGGTAAGGTGACTTTGTTGATTATTTATGTTGATGATATGATTGTGACTGGTGATGATACCGTAGAAATCGAGAAACTGCAGAAGCGTTTAGCATCTGAATTTGAGATGAAAGATTTGGGCAATCTGAAATGTTTTCTAGGAGTGGAAGTCACTCGATCTAAACATGGCTTATTTCTTTCACAAAGGAAGTATGTCATGGACCTACTAGCAGATACTGGAATGCTTGACTGTAAACCAGCTAATACACCTATTGTTGAGAATCATAAACTTGGTGTTTATGTTGATCAGGTTCCAACTAACAAAGAAAGATACCAAAGGTTAGTTGGAAGATTGATTTATTTATCATTGACACGCCCTGATATTGCCTATGCGGTAAGCGTTGCTAGCCAATTTATGCATTCACCTAGTGAGGACCATATGGCTGCTGTGATGCGTATTCTGAGTTACTTAAAGTCTGCTCCTGGAAGAGGTTTATTATTTAAGAAAAATGGCCACTTGGATCTAGAAGGTTACACTGACGTAGATTATGCAAGGAATATTACAGATAGACGTTCTACATCAGGTTACTTCACCTTTGTTGGTGGTAACCTAGTTACGTGGCGTAGCAAGAAGCAAAACGTTGTGTCTCGATCCTATGCAGAGTCTGAGTAAGAAGGGATTGCCCAAGGGGTTTTTGAAATATTGTGGTTGAGGTGGTTACTTGCTGAAATTGGGTTTAGACCGGATACTGCTACAAAGCTCTACTATGATAATCAGTCTGCATTTGAAATTGCTAACAATCTGGCGCAACATGATCGAACTAAGCATGTAGAAGTTGATCGGCATTTCATTAAGGAGAAGCTGGAGCATAAGTTAATTTCTATACCTTTTGTGCCTTCTTCAGAGCAGCTTGCAGATATGTTGACTCATACCATGTCAAAGCGCCGATTTGAAGACTCACTTGACAAGTTGGGCATTACCGATATCTATGCACCGACTTGAGGGGGAGTGTTGGCGTGAGTCAACGTTCCTATTAGGAATAGAATTATATTTTATTGTAATTATCTAATTTGAGTAGAATTAGGAATTTTGTACATATTTCCTATTTGTACCCACTCTATATGTAGTATATACATTCCTCCTTGAGAGAAGAATAAATATATCAGTTTAAACCCTAATTATTTTGAGTCTCCCTCTCCCCTCTCCTCTCCCGTCTCTCTCTCTCTCTCTCTCTCTCTCTCTCTCTCTCTCTCTCTCTCTCTCTCTCTTCTTCTTTTGTTAATTTCAATTTGAGAATCTAGGGTTTCAGATTTTCTGATTTTAATTTCAATTTTTTTATATCTTAAAAATAGTTTGGAGTTCAAATATAAAATTTATGTACTCAAAATACAGTAAAATAAATAAGGAATCCAAATATATAAGCGGCATCCAGACTTGGTACTCATTCCGCAGTTTTTATAAGGAATAGGATTGATTTACATTGTCAATGCTAATACTATGTTTATGTCTATAACAACGTTTTAGCTTTAGGACAACTTTTCAGTTCTCACTAATTTGTTTTACTATACACAAGTGTGACTAAATAAATCAAGTTGAGCATGTACGGGTTTATTTAATTTTTTGGGTTAATGACCTAAATGGTCCCCAAACTATTGCCCCAATATCATTTTGGTCCACCAACTAAAATTTTCAATTCAAACGTCCTTAAACTTTTTTTTTTGTACCAAGATGGTCCATCCGTTACAGATTCCGTGACTTCTGATCACGTGATGGCCACGTGACTGAGTTTTGAAGGGTATATGCGACTTTTTGAGAAGCTATATCGTTCAGAACTACCTCCGGTCCCTCAACTATTGCTCTAGTATCATTTGGGTCCACCAACTAAAACTTTCATTTGAACCGTTCTTCAACTCTTATTTTTTTGTATCAAGATGGTCCTACCGTCAAAGCTCGTCAATTTTATTATTATTTATTTTTATATTTATCTGATTTTAAAATTTTTAATTAATTTAAACAATAGAGAAAAAAATTATTACTTTTTAAGTCCATGTCAGCCAAAAAAAGCCATGGTGGTGAGATTCAACTTTTTCAATTTTAAAATTAGGTACAAGTTCCTATAATAGTTTCCTTTAATTTTTAATTATTGTTTACTCTTTTAAAAAAATTGTTATTTTATTTTTATATTTATGTGATTTTAATTAATTTATACAATAGAGAATTTTTTATTATTGATTGTTATGTCAGTCTCACGGAAAAAAAAAAAGCCATGTGGGTGGTGAGATTCAATTTTTTTTAAAATTTTAAGTTTTATAATAGTTTCCTTTAATTTTTAATTATATATTACTATTTTAATTCATAAAGACATTTTTACCCCTCAATTTAACAATAAAATTTACAGACTTTAACAGTAGGACCATCTTGATACAAAAAAAGAAGTTGAAGGACGGTTCAGATGAAAATTTTAGTTGGTGGACCAAAATGATACTGGAGCAATAGTTGGGGGACCATTGGGATCAATAACCCTTTTAGAGGAGGATACTCACCTAAAAATACGGTTTTGTCCCTCGATTTTACGGAATAATACAGACTTTGATGGATGGACCATCTTGGTACAAAATAAAAAGTTTAAGGACGTTTGAATTGAAAATTTTAGTTGGTGGACCAAAATGATACTGGGGCAATAGTTGGAGGACCATTTAGGTCATTAACCCTATTTTTTTTTTCTTAACGTGGTTTAAGTCTCATGAATGTGCTTGAATTTCTTCTGTGCACAAAGGTAAATTTGCAGCTCACTTAATCTATGCAGTGGCAATTACTAGTTACACCAAGAAATCCAAAAAGTTTCAGATGATCAGTTGTATATATGTCAGACAAAGACAGTATTCTCAACCCAACTGAAAGCTCTTATAATAACTTGAGCTTAAATATGATGCATAGGTGAAACTTCCAAACTTTTCAACCCTTGAAATATATATTTGATATTTCATGATCTAACTTCTTTATGCCTACGAAGGATAGGATACGGCCAGTTGAGGGCTCAATCAATTTCAATGAACTAATCCGTTTTGGAAACTCTGATGAGAGAGAGAGAGAGAGAGAGAGAGAGAGAGAGAGAGAGAGAGAGAGGAGGGAGATGTGGTTTTTATTTTTATTTTTATTATTTTTATAAGTAAATTTGGTTATTTTCCTTCAATCAAACTAATGAATTACATTTGTAATGGATTTGAAATGACAATATGCAAGGAATTACAGGGTTGGCCATAAGTTGTGAGTGGCATATAGGCCAGAAATTAAAATGAGGCCCATTTCCCTTTGTAAATAATCACAATTTAACAAACAAAATTGTGTACATGTTCTTTAATTTTGGCATAAATATGGTAGTCCCATGTTTTGTTTTCGTCATTTCCTTTTTATTCAAATTTGGGTATACATAGATCATAATAGTCTACAAACAATTTAACCTTATATTGTTATTCAAATCCCTAAATTTGGAATCACTCCATCCAAATCCTAATGAATTACGCGACTCGCGTTCTTCACATGAAAATTTCTCTTCAATGATGCACACTCTACTTTACATGCGTAACACATTATTGGTTCTTATCGTACGTAGGACACTAGCTAGATTTTTCTTCTTCTTTTTTTGGTCTGAAGGACACTAGTGTGGGAACCTAATTAATTCGTAAACCTAGGTCAAATAATTCCTTCCATTTGGGAATTATTTGACCTAATTAGGAATTATTCAATTTAATTGGGGGTTACCCAATTAAATAGAATGTTACCTAATTAGGTTGAGAATTGATTTGATTCCTACGAATATTCTCAATTAATGGAGGAGTTACCTAATTAAATTAGGTATTGATTTGATTGCTATCCTGATTAGGGATTTGATTTAAATCAAATAAATCAAATCCCTAATTAGTCAAATCTCGCCAAATTGGGGAGAAATAATTCCCTTCCATCTACGGAATTATTCCTCTGAAACCCTAGCTCCCAAGACCTCTATAAAAGGATGGCCACATACAAGGGTTGAGGTACGTCTAAACTCCTACTGAAACTCTGCAGAAATTATCTCTTAGAAACCCTAGCCACCTCCTTTCTCTCCCTCTTTTACATACGGCTCCGGCCGCCCGGTTTATCCCAAAAACACATATAACTCTGTTCCCTAGTTAGCTAGTGTTTTCTTTACAAAACTCTTGAACTAATTTAGGCATCGGAGGGCCTTTGGCCAACACCCCCCTGGTGTGGTCCTCTTATTGCTATTCGTTTTGCAGGGAGAAAGAGAGGCGGAGAAGACGAAGGAATCTTTCAACCGAATATTCCCGTGGGAGGAAATTTGCTCCCACAACTAGCTAGATTTTTACTTTTTTTTTTTTTTGGTCTAAAGCTATATATTACGTGACTCACATTCTTGATCATTTTATTTGAAAATTTCACTTCATGGATGCAAACTCTACTTTACATGCACATCACATTAGGGTTTAAACTGATATGTTTATTCTTCTCTAAAGGAGGAATATATATACTACATACAGATTGGGTACAAATAGGAAATATGTACAAAATCTCATAATTCTACTAAAATTAGATAATTACAATAAAGTATAAATTCTATTCCTAATAGGAACGTTGACTCACACCAACATCTTCCCTCTCTCATCTCTGTATCTCTTCCTCCTTCCTTTCTCATCTCTATCTCTCCTCCCTCTCTCCTTTTCTTTTGTTAATTTTAATTTGGGAATCTAGGGTTTTTGATTTAATTTCAATTTTTTTAGATCTTAAAAATAGTTTGGAGTTCAATACCAAACAGGTTATTAGATCTTAAAATCAATATTTCAAAACTCATATTTTTTAAAAAAAAACATAATGTTTGAATTTAATTTTTTGAGTAGGATACCAAACAAGAACTAAGAGATTGATGTTGGGATAGCGCTCCAATTAGTGGCTCAAATTGGGATACAGACACAGCCATCTGAGCTTTTGGCAATGTTATTTCAGCCCTCCCGAAAAGTGCTTTTTTTCTTTTTTTCTTTTTTTGGTGAAAAAAGTCATATTTTTCCTCCACACCTATAAAGGGGCTAAAATATATACTACTTTAATTTATGTTTCAAAAATAGATAATCATGTATCTAACTGTTCAAAGTCGGACGCAGATCTATGAATAGAAGATGTTGTGCAAGCACTACTTCAAAAACACTAATAGATGACAGCTTAAAGCCGTTGTTGAAAATGTTTTAAAACCGTTGATCAACCCAAATAAACGAGAATATGGTCATTACTAGCCAATAAATCTGGCAATGATGTCTGAAGAAGATAGTGAGACAGAAAAAGAGGGGTAGTGTCAAAATGTAAACTGCCTAGCTAATTTCTGATTAGTTAGTAATCTCTTAGTCAGTTTATATTTAGTCTATTTAAGCCTTTTGTTAGCTGAGCATCTTGAGCTCATATGCCAAGTGTAAGGCTTAGGTTAGTCTCTCTTTTCCAGCGGTCCTAAAGCTTTGTAATGCCATGTGTCATATTGACATTGGCTTAACCTTCACAACGGTGAGATTGAAATTGCTGATGTAAGAACGCGTTTTGGTCATGAATGAATATCCTTTGCTGCAACGGTTATGCAGAGGTGTAGTTGTCATTACCAATTCCCTTCTTGCTCAAGCTCTCTCTCAATTTTTGCTCTCTAGCTCCCTTGACAATCCAAATCTCAACATGGTATCAAGAGCGAAGGTTGGATCTGGATAGTGGGCATTGAAGCTGTGTGGTCTGAGCCTAGAAATCCGACGAGAAATTTCCGACTCAGTTCATTGATTCTGGTCTCAGATGGCTGGGTCAGGTGGGAGTGATCTTAGAGCTCCAATATTCAATGGGAAAAACTATGAGTTTTGGAAGATTCGAATGAGAACGATTTTCAAATCTCATGGAATCTGGGATTTAATTGAAAAGGGGCTTCAAATTCCATATTCAAAGGGGAAGAAGGTGGATGATGCAGGGTCATCGGATTTTGAGAAGGAAGCTCTGTTAATGAAGGATGCTAAGGCACTTGGGATTATCAAAGGGGCTGTCTCAGATGACATTTTCCCTATGATTTCGAATGAAGAAACCTCAAAGGGTGCTTGGGATATTTTACAGCAGAAATTTCATGGTGATAAGCAAGTCAGATCCATCAAATTGCAGGGTCTGCGTCGTGATTTTTGAGTACACAAGGATGAGGGATGATGAGACCTTGTCTGGGTATCTCACTCGCCTACTTGAGCTTGTGAATCAGATGAAGGGATATGGGGAAGATATATCCAAAGGAAGGTTAGTTCAAAAACTACTTATAAGCATGACCAAGGAGTTTGATCCTGTCTGTTATGTGATTAAACAAACCAAGGATATTGAAACGATTGAGGTGCAGGAGGTGATTGCTGCATTAAGGGGTTTTGCTCAGCGTCGCGATAGACATGCTAAGAGCACCACTAAGAAAGCTTTCAGTAGCATGAGCATAAATCAAAAAGGATCTCAGTCAAATTCTGGTTCTGGTAATAATAAATCAAAGAAGAATTGGAAATCGAAGGGTAAGAAATGGGATTCAAAACCTCAAAATAATGTCAACCAAGGAGGAAAGCATGAACAAGGGGAAAAATCAGATCAAGCTAAAGGGAAATGCAAGCATTGTGATAAGCTTCACTATGGAGAATGCTGGTTTAAAGGAAAGCCAAAGTGCTAGGGGTGCAATTGTTTTGGGCATCTCATTAAAGACTGTGAATCAAATAAGACTGAGAGACTTGCAAACTTGGCTAGTAAGGTAACAGAACCTGCAACTATGTTTTATGCTTGTCATTCTGCTACTATTGGAAGAAATGTGAATGTTTGGTATGTTGACAGTGCATGTAGTAACCATATGACTGCCCATGAGTCTTTGCTTATTGATATAGATAGAAGTGTGAACTGTAAAGTTAAGATGGGTACTGGTGATTTAGTACAATCAATAGGCAAAGGTACTTTGGCTATAGATGTACAAGGTGTTACTAGGTACATTAGAGAAGTTATGATTGTACCTGGTTTGGATGAGAATCTATTGAGTGTAGGACAGATGATAGAACATGGGCATTGGTTGGTGTTTGGTGATAATGAGGTTGACATTTATGAAGATAAGCAATTGAAAGAGTTGATTGCAAGAGTTCAAATGAAAGGGAACATATGTTTTCCCTTAGATCTCACATATGTCAATCCTCCTATGGAAAATAGAGCAACATTTGGAGAACCATCCTGGTTGTGGCACAGAAGGTTTGGGCATCTAAACTACATTAGCTTGAAGCTCTTACAAGAGAAAGACATGGTTCAGGGTCTACCTAAGCTACAAGAACCTGAGAAGATTTGCTCGGGTTGTGCTATAGGCAAGAGTCACAGAAGTTCATTTGATAAGGAAAAAGCTTGGAGAGCCTCACAACCACTAGAACTGATTCACTCTTATATCTGTGGTCCAATGCAGACTATCACTCTTGGAGGGAACAGATACTTTCTCACCTTCATTGATGATCACACTAGAATGTGTTGGGTGTTTTTCTTGCAGCATAAGTCTCAAGCATTCAACATATTCAAAAGGTTCAAAAACATGGTTGAGCTGCAAAGTGGTTATCAAATTAAGAAGCTAAGAAGTGATAGAGGTGGAGAATATACATCATTGGAATTTTCAAAATTTTGTGAAGAGATGGGATTAGAAAGGCAATTGACTGTAGCCTACTCTCCACAACAGAATGGAGTTGCAGAGAGAAAGAATTGTACTGTGATGGAAATGGCAAGAACAATGATGCATGAGAAGAAAATTCCTTTGAAGTTTTGGGCAGAAGCTGTCAATATAGCTGTATACCTGCAAAATCGAAGTCCAACAAGTGCTCTGGATAATACAACTCCATTCGAGAAGTTTAGTGGGAGAAAACCAGGTGTCAAACACTTGAGAATATTTGGTTCATTGTGCTATATCCATATTCCTTCTCAGAAAAGACACAAGCTAGAGGAAACTTGAATGAATGGAGTATTTCTTGGATATGGGATTTGTGAAAAAGGGTATAGAGTCTTTAACCTAGAAACTAAAAATATTGAACTCTCAAGGAGCGTTATCTTTGATGAGAAAGCAATGTGGAATTGGGAGTTGAATGAAGAAGTACAAGTGACTATTCCATGGCATGAAGAAGAAAGTTCAAGAATATCATAAATTGGTTCATGTTCTAATGAATCACTTCAGTCAGTTCAATCTCCACAGAGATCACAAGTGGTTAATGATCTGCAAACCACTATGGAGTCAGCTACACATGATTCATCAGTTTCAATCTCTGAAACTTTTGATCATACTCCACAAAAATGGAAGAACTTAAGTGAAGTTTATGCTCAATGTAAAATGAGCATTATTGAACCAGAAAGTTACAATGAAGCAACCAAAGATGAAGCTTGGAACAAGGCTATGACTGAAGAGGTATCAATGATAGAGAAGAATTCCACTTGGGAATTGGTTGACAGACCAAGCAGCAAACCAATTGTGGGAGTGAAGTGGATATATAAAACAAAACTAAACCTCGATGGCTCCATACAAAAACACAAGGCAAGACTTGTAGCCAAGGGTTACACACAAAAACCAGGGATTGATTTCAATGAAACCTTTGCTCCAGTAGCAAGGTTAGACACTATTAGAACTCTCATTGCACTAGCTGCACAGAAAGGTTGGAAACTGTGGTAATTGGATGTCAAATCAACTTTACTACAACAAAAAGGGCAAAAGACGACCAGTAAACAACGACGGTAGATCAAAAAACCGTCGTTGTTTTTTAAAAGACGACGGTAATAGAAACCCGTCGTAGAAACATACTTTAAACACCTAAAAAACGGCACACGTATAGATATTTTGAAACCACGACGCACCAAATTAAAAAAGCGTCGTCTTATTACAAAGGTATTTTCAGAGTTAAAATCTGAACCTAAAAACAACGACTGCATCTATGAAATCACCGCCGTAGAAAGTAAAGACGACGATATAAAAATAAGACGCCGTGTTAATTAATTAATAAACACGACCCAATTTTCTTAGTCAGCGACGCATAAATTCAAAGGAATCTACGACGGTTAATTACAAAAAAAATCGACGTTTTGTTTTAAAATTAAGTCGTTTATAATAATTTAAAACGTGGTTAATTTATTAACACCGACGTGGTTTGTGGGTTTTATTAATAATATTTTATTCCATTTAATTCAAATATTCATAATAAATTTAAAATAAATCCAAAAAATGCAACGTCAACTCCTATGAAGTCATTGCGATATTTTCTTCCCCCTTAAGTTTTAAAAAATTAAGTTTGAGTTATACAAATTTAAAATTACCACCAAAAAGAAAAATGTTTTCATGAGTCACAACATCACTTATACTTTAATGGTTTAGGATTTAGGGTTTAGGGGGATAAAGGTTTATTTTTGGGGTTCAGGGTTTATGGTTAATATATATTAGGCCCTAAAACCATAAATCTTTTTCTATAATTATTTAAACATATATATATAATTTAGGGTTTATATTTTATGGTTTAGGGTTTAGGGTTTAGGGTTTAGGGTATAGATGTCATATTTAACGACGGTTTTATTGTTTTCCGTCGATGATTTACGAAGAGCGCATTTCTAAACCGTGGTTTCTTTAAAATGACGTTGTACACACATAACAACGTCATATTTTTCTAAAAAGCGACGTAAATTATGGTTAAAACGACGCTATTGGTTATATAGACGACGTTGTTTTCTTGACATTAGACGGCGATAGGTTAAGAGTTTAGGTCGTGGAAAATGGTTTGTATGTCGTTTTATTTGTAAAAATGGTCATGGTTTGAACTGTAAACGACGTTTGTTATTAAAATTAAGTCGTTTATATTAGTTAAAACGTCGTTAATTTATTAACGACGACGTGGTTTGTGGGTTTTATTAATAATATTTTATTCTATTTAATTCGAAATATTCATAATAAATTTAAAATAAATCCAAAAAATGCAACGTCAACTCCTATGAAGTCATTGCAATATTTTCTTCCCCCTTAAGCTTTAAAAAATTAAGTTTGAGTTATACAAATTTAAAATTACCACCAAAAAGTAAATGTTTTCATGAGTCACAACTCACTTATACTTTAATGGTTTAGGGTTTAGGGTTTAGGGTTTATATAAATTTAGAAAAGGGATTAGGGTTTAGGGTTTTATGGACGAGATATTTTAGGCCATAAAACCCTAATCCCTTTTGAAAAATTATTTTTTAAAACAATATATATAATTTAGGTTTTATTTATTAGGGTTTAGGGCATATTTCTTTAGACATTTTAACGACGGTAGTTTGGTTTTGCGTCGTAAGTATATTTACAACGACGTCATTTTTAAAATAAGCGTCATGTTTAGGTTGAACTTTTAACGACGATTGTGTTTTTGTTTCCGTCGATGTTTTTAAAAAAGCGCGCTTTCTAAAAATTTCAGCTCGACCTAAAATTTTCAGATTTCGCTCTAACTCTTATACAAGTTGACCATAGTCTGTGTCCTAAAACATTTCGCTCCGCTCTCTCACTTCAACTCTAATTCAAAGTTGGTCTCTCCGTCGAATCCAAGTTGGCCAAGTTTACAACTCCGTCGAATCCAAGTTGGCCATAAGCTGTGAGCTCTGCCTACCTGTAAGTGCAAACCCTAATCTCAAGCTTGTAAATTCATTGAATGATATTCAGTTCTGTGGTAAAGGGTTTTGTGATTTTTTAATGTTGTCGACGCTATGGGTTAATGGATTTAATGTTTAATATTTTCATGAATCGGGTTTAGGGTTTAATGTTGTCGGATCTTTTAATACTCTCTGTTATTATGAATCGAGAATGGATTTAATGTTTTCATGCTTTGGTTTCGTGCTTAGTATTAATGTATATGTTGTGTTCTTAATACCCTACATAAAAATTAATGTATATGTTGTGTTCTGAATATATTCTGGGTTCTTGAAAATAAACTTGGATTTCGAAATCTTTTTTATGCATACGACGACGGTTTTTTTAACAAACCGTCGTCTATAAAAATATACCACGACGCTTGTTTTAACTACCGTCGTGGTTCAAGTTCGCTGGCGTCTGTTTCTTGCTAGCATTAGACGACGTTTTTTTAAAACCCGTCGTCTATATATGTGTAATACGTCTGTTGTTGTTTAAAAACCGTCGTCTGTATACTATATTATTTGCTATTAAAACCTTATATAATCTGCTATAGTGATAGTCATTGCTTGTCTTTTCACCTTATTATAGATAATAGGATATAGTGTCCAAGATGGATAAGTCATGGATGCACTCGGATAGAAGATCGAAGGCATATGAGTTAGGGGTGGAAGCATTTTTGCAATTTTCTGTAGAAAATCTTCTAACTACAACGCATATCCGTTGTCCATGTGTTAAATGTGCGAATTTGAAATTGTTTGGGGTTGGAATTATAAGGGATCACTTATACTTTAACGGAGTTGACCAAAGCTATAAGAATTGGACATTTCATGGAGAACCTTGGGAACCAATTGCAACTAGTAATGCTAGTAGAAATGTTGAAGAAGATGATGACCATAGTAGGTACAGTTTTGTGTCTGAAGAAATAGAGATGGATGATAATGATTTTGGTGATTTTGGATCCGATCCTTATGAGTTTGCTAATGTGATTGGGGATGGAGATCAACCATTGTACCCTGGTTGTAGAAAGTACACCAAGTTATCGGCATTAGTGAAGTTGTATAATTTGAAGGCAAAATATGGGATGAGTGATGTATGTTTTACAGAATTATTGATACTTCAGGGTGAGTTGCTTCCAGAAGGAAATACAATACCGGCCTCTATGTATGAGGCAAAAAAGACTTTTTGTGCATTGGGGCTGAGTTATGAGAAAATCCACGCATGCCCCAATGATTGCATCTTGTATAGGAAGGAGTATGAAGATTCAACTAATTGTCCTACTTGTGGTATCTCAAGGTGGAAGGAAACCAAAGATGGATTCTTGAAAGAGGGTGTGGCAGCGAAGGTGTTGTGGTATTTTCCTCCAATTCCAAGGTTTAAAAGGAAGTTTCAATCACATGAGACACCTAAGAATTTGACTTGGCATGCTGCTAGAAAATCAATTGACGGTCAGATGTCTCATCCGGCGGATTCCCCGTCTTGGAAACTTGTTGATGATAAATGACCCGAGTTTGGTAATGAGCCGAGAAACTTGAGATTGGCTCTTTCATCTGATGGATTCAATCCCCACAGTTCTCTAAGTTGCAGATATAATTGCTGGCCAGTTATCTTAGTTACATATAATCTCCCACCATGGCTGTGCATGAAACGAAAGTTCATGATGTTGACTTTATTGATTTCTGGTCCTAAACAACCCGGAAATGATATAGACGTCTACTTGGAGCCTTTGATTGATGATTTAAAATCTTTGTGGGATGGGATTAGAGGAGTGTATGATGCACACATAGGAGAATATTTTACACTCAGAGCTGCATTACTGTGGACCATTAATGATTTTCCCGCCTATGGAAACTTATCTGGTTGTGTTGTTAAAGGATATAAAGCTTGTCCAATATGCGGCGATGATACACCTAGTCACAAGTTGAAAAATGGCCACAAAATTTGTTACATTGGGCATAGAAAATGGTTACTAATCAATCATCCATATAGGAGGCAACGTGCAGCTTTTAATGGGAAACCTGAATATGGAACGCCTCTGGAGCCATTAACGGGAGAAGAAGTGCTGCATATGGTTGAAGATATTAATTACATATGGGGATCGAAAAAAGGGGGAGGTGGAGGTGAAAATGATGGTGACAGAGTTTGTTGGAAGAAGAAGTCAAAATTCTTTGATCTTGAGTATTGGAAATACCTTCCAGTGATGCATGTCCTCGATGTTATGCACATTGAGAAGAATGTTTGTGATAGTATCATTGGTACATTGCTGGAGATCCCTGGAAAAAATAAAGATGGGATTGCTGCTCGGTTAGATTTATTGAACATGGGGGTCAAAACTGATTTGCAACCCGAGTATGGAGAAAGAAGTACTCGTTTGCCTCCAGGGCCTTGGAATTTGTCAAGAGCAGAGAAGAGAGCGGTTTGCAATTCTTTCTATGGTATGAAGGTCCCTGAAGGTTATTCTTCAAATATAAAATATCTTGTATCTTTACAAGATTCAAGACTTCTTGGCCTTAAATCACATGATTGTCATACCTTAATGCAACAATTGCTCCCTGTGGCAATTCGTTCTGTTTTGGAGAAGCCTGCAAGGTATGCAATAACTCGTTTGTGCTTCTTCTTCAATGCTATATGTGCAAAGACGGTTGATGTTTCCAAGCTAGATAAGTTGGAAGAAGATGTAGTAGTTACTTTGTGTTTGCTTGAAAAATACTTTCCACCTTCATTCTTCGATATCATGGTTCATCTAGTAGTACATCTTGTCAGAGAAGTTCGTCTATGTGGGCCAGTATATTTTAGATGGATGTATCCGTTCGAAAGATATATGAAAGTTCTAAAGGGGTATGTTCAGAACCGTACTCATCCCGAAGGTTGCATTGCGGAGCGTTATATAGCTGAAGAAGCTGTAGAATTTTGCACTGAATATTTATCTGATATTAGTACAATTGGAGTGCCATCAAGTCAGAAGATAGGAGTTTCAAAGCTATTATCAGGTTGCACAGTGAGCTTAGTTGATCGGGACCTGTTGAACCAAGCACATCTATATGTCTTGGAGAATACGGAGGAAGTTCTACCTTATATCGAGTATGAGTTTTATTCCTTAAGTTTCCATTTTAAATTATTCCTTATGTTTATCTTATATGTTTGGGACCGTAATGCTTGAATTTTTCGTGTCATGTAGGGAACATATGATCCACATCAAGGCCGCTTATCCAAAATTTAGAAAGAGAACAAAGTGGCTGCAAGATAAGCACAATAGCACTTTCATTCAATGGCTACACTTCAAGGTATATGTTATTCAATAACATATTGGACTTTTAATTTTCTTCTTTCTATGTTAGATTGAATTAAGATATGATTAATTTGCAGTTTCAAAGTGAACTTGATGAGGGAGGCAATCATGGGGTATCAGAAAATTTAAGGTGGCTAGCAGTTGGTCCAAACATGGCAGTGCCATTATATAAGAGCTATCTTATTAAAGGTGTTAAATTTAACATCAAGGCACAAGATGATGTGCGGACAGTTCAAAATAGTGGAGTTTATTTACTTGCACATACCATGCAAGTTGCTAGTGCCAAGGATAAAAACCCAATTCTCTCAAATATGGGTTTTTATGGTGTCATTCAAAAAATTTGGGACCTTGACTACCAAAAGTTTACAATCCCAGTCTTTAGGTGTGATTGGATAGATAGTACTTCCGGCCTTGTAGTCGACGAACTTGGATTTACCCTTGTAGATTTGAGTAAAATTGGACATAGGAATGACCAATTTGTTTTGGCTTCTCAAGTCAAACAAGTATTTTTTGTTGACGACCCGATGCATCATGGTTGGTCGGTAGTGTTATCAGCGCCTAATAGAGAATATAATGATGATGTTATTGGTGATGATGTCTTAGGTGATGTGAGAATTGAGTGTGAGCCATTTACTAGAGGGATGCCAAATGTTGACACATTTGATGAACTAGTGGGTGAGTTTGGGAGTCAAAATATTCGAGATGGGTGTGAAGATATATGGATTGAATGATGCTCTTGTAATTTATGAAATTATTTATGCCCTAAACAGCACTACTGTATGACATTAATTTTGTAATAAATTGTAATGTGTTTTCTTCACTTTCATTATGCAAGTTTTGGACACAAAACAATCAGTACATAAAATACTGGTTCAGTATTATAAAACGACGGTCCTTATAAAACTGTGAAAAACAGACGTCTGTTGTCATAAAATTGTCAATAAAAAATGACGTTTTGGAGCATTCAACGACGGCATTGAATTTACCGACGTCTAAAAGCGAACTAAAAGTGAAAAAATACGACTTTATTGTGAAACAGTTATTAACGATATCACGTCGGAGAAGGATAAAGAGCCGACATGTAATTACAAATAACACGACTTCAGTACAATAATACCGACATCTAAAAGGACAGATATCGAACCTGAACGTTACAAAAGACGACGTCTTGGATGGATTAGACGACTATTATTTTACTAAAGACGACGTATAAATAGAGAAACACGGCTGTCTTTTACATGATCACGACGTTGTATATCACATACTACATCGTTTATAGAAATAAATATGTCGTAAGTCATGAGCCTAACATATTTTCCACGTCGGTTATGTAAATATATAAGACGTTGTTTGTTACAACAACGACGGTGATTTACCCTAACCGCTATTTCCACGTCAATATTAATGGAAAAACTGAAGTAACAATTCTATTTCACGACGGTTATATAAATATATTGGACGTCGTATGATTTAATAACGTCATATTTTATTTATTTAAAGACGTATTGTTTTCTTTTACACGACGGTTGATGTATAAAATAGGTCGTCTATTCTTCTCCAGGACAATTTTTTGGTTCATTTTTCAGTGTACAGACGTCGTTTTTTTTGTAAATGACGTTGTTTGTTACAACAACGACGGTGATTTACCCTAACCGCTATTTCCACGTCAATATTAATGGAAAAAACGAAGTGGCAATACTATTGCACGACGGTTATATAAATATATTGGACGTCGTATAATTTAATAACGTCATATTTTATTTATTTAAAGACGTATTGTATTCTTTTACACGACGGATGTTGTATAAAATAGGTCGTTTATTCTTCTCCAGGACAATTTTTTGGTTCATTTTTCAGTGTACAGACGTCGGTTTTTTTTTGTCAATGACGGTGTTTGTTACAACAACGACGGTGATTTACCCTAACCGCTATTTCCACGTCAATATTAATGGAAAAAACGAAATGGCAATACTATTGCACGACGGTTATATAAATATATTGGACGTCGTATGATTTAATAACGTCATATTTTATTTATTTAAAGACGTATTGTATTCTTTTACACGACGGATGTTGTATAAAATAGGTCGTCTATTCTTCTCCAGGACAATTTTTTGGTTCATTTTTTAGTACACAGACGTCGGTTGTTTTTTGTTAATGACGTGGTTTGTCATAACAACAACAGTGATTTCGCGTCGTGGTTTTAGTTTGCAAAAGACGTCGCTCGATTTTACAACGGTTTGAAAACCAAATTCACGACGGTGAATTCCCGTCGTCTTTTGCCTTTTTTGTAGTAGTGATTTCTTAAATAGTGTCCTTGAAGAGGAAGTCTATGTGGATCAACCTGAAGGTTTTGTGATTAAAGGAGCTGATAAGGTTTATAGATTAAGAAAAGCTCTCTATGGACTAAAGCAGGCTCCAAGGGCCTGGTACAGTGAAATCGACACTTACTTACATCAGTGTGGTTTTCACAGAAGTCCAAGTGAAGCAACTCTCTATGTGAGAACCAAGGAAGGTGTGGGAACATTAATCGTGTCAATCTATATAGATGTGTTTGTGCTTGATAAATCACGGCCATGAACTGGCCGAAGGAGCCCCTTTTCCTCGGCCCTGGCACTCGCTCGAAGGACTAAACGCGACGTTTGGCCAAGATGCTTGGCCTTCTTGAAAACAAAAGGAAAGTTTCTAAGGCATGATCTTCTCGGCCTAGATTATAGGCCGAGGCCGAGGCCGAACAAAATTACGGCCAAAGATATTAAAGTCAGATCATCAAGTGGCAGCAGGGTCCCACGCTTCATTTAATAAAGTAGTGCCTCTGTTTATTGCAGCAAACCCACTGGCCACAAATAAGCATTTAATGCACGAGGGAAGGTAGGAAGTGACTGAAGTCAGGATTTGGCGACAGAAAGCAGAGTGATTAGACGCAGACATTCTCACAAGAATTCTTGCAGCTTGAGAGATTGGGTGACTAACTATCAGAGAAATAAATGCGTCCCCACGGCCAGTTGCGCAGAAACCACGATTAGGGCGGCGGCCGAGATTCACCGGGATTCATGGGGTCACACCACCATACTTCACGATCCCAAATGTCGATTGGACTACCCACTTGTGCTAATCAGACTCCACTATGCAGGATTTCAGCATCGATTACTCATCCAGGAACTCTTCCTATAAATACAAGGCTCAAGCTACATTCAAAGGGTTCAAACACCAAACCAAAGCCTCCCACGGAGCAACTTATATTTTCCTGTAATGCACTTTCAATATCTTTACTTGCTTTCCTAGGAGTAGTGTTAGACTGTAAGGAAAATCCATTCATCAATATATCATACGACCCTTGGTTTTCAAGGCGCCGGAGCACTATCTTTGTTGTTCGCTCATTCACCCCATATATCATACGACCGCCGCTCACTGAGCAGCGCGCCGGAGCAACGCCCTAAACCCACCATCAACACCACCACTAAACGGCCTTGTAGCTCAGGCCGTGAACCTAACAGCCCAGATTAGTTCCTCTCTCGGCTACAATCGTTTGATCAGAAGGCAAATTCAAACAGGCGCACCACTTGACCACTTCCATTCACATCAACAATCTCGACGCACGGTAGACCGTGCTGGCATGCCCGCGCACAACCGCACCGCACCCAAAAGCAAGAAGCCGCGTGTCAACGCGTATCCCCTAGGCCCGGAACTCCAGGCCGTGAGATTTGCGCGGCAGACAAGATGACATAGTGTAAACTAGAAGTAGTGATGAAATGGTGAAAGAATTCAAGGCTGAGATGATGTGCAAGTATGAAATGTCTGACTTGGGTTTAATCCACCATTTTCTTGGTATGGGAGTAACACAAACTGAAGGGAGCATCTTCATCCATCAAAAGAAGTATGCTCTCACTCTTTTGGATAAGTTTGGACTCAAAGACTGCAAGTCAGTGAGCACTCCATTAGTTGCCACTGATAAATTGCAAAGAGAGGATGGAAGTGAAGCAGCAGATGAAAGTTTGTACAGAAAAATTGTAGGAAGCTTGCTATATCTAACTGCAACCAGACCAGATATCATGTTTTCAGCTAGTCTGCTTGCAAGATTCATGCACAATCCTTTTAAGATGCACTTTGGGTTAGCCAAAAGAGTTCTAAGGTACATACAAGGCACAATTGATTATGGAATTGAGTATGTGACTGGCAAATCTGCACTTTTAGTAGGATATTGTGACAGTGACTGGAGTGGATCTGAGGAAGATATGAAAAGCACTTCTGGATATGCATTTTCATTTGGAAGTGGTGCATTTTCATGGGCATCAGTCAAACAACATAGTGTGGCCCTTTCAATAGAAGAAGCAGAGTATGTGAGTGCAGCAGAAGCTACATCACAAGCCATTTGGCTCAGGTTTGTTCTTGAAGATTTTGGAGAAGAACAGACTACTGCAACAACTGTGTTTTGTGACAACACTTCAGCCATAGCAATGGCTAAAAATCCAGTATTTCATCAAAGGAGCAAGCACATTAATAGGAAGTTCCATTTTATTAGAGATGCAATCCAAGAAGGAGTGATTGAACTGCTCTACTGCAAAGGAGAGGAGCAAATTGCTGACATTTTCACCAAGGCACTTCCCAAAGACAGGTTCAGCTATTTGAGGAGTATGCTTGGAGTGAAATCAGCTAGCACTTTAGAAGGGAGTGTTAAAATGTAAACTGCCTAGCTAATTTCTGATTAGTTAGTAATCTCTTAGTCAGTTTATATTTAGTCTATTTAAGCCTTTTGTTAGCTGAGCATCATGAGCTCATATGCCAAGTGTAAGGCTTAGGTTAGTCTCTCTTTTCCAGCGGTCCTAAAGCTTTGTAATGCCATGTGTCATATTCACATTGGCTTAACCTTCACAACAGTGAGATTGAAATTGCTGATGTAAGAACACGTTTTGGTCATGAATGAATATCCTCTGCTGCAACGGTTATGCAGAGGTGTAGTTGTCATTACCAATTTCCTTCTTGCTCAAGCTCTCTCTCAATTTTTGCTCTCTAGCTCCCTTGACAATCCAAATCTCAACAGGTAGAGCATGAGAGTAAGACTGGATGGAAGAACAAGCCTGACAAAAGAGATAAGAGAGAAACTATCGGGCCTTAGTAGTCTTTGAGAAAAAATAATTAAGTACATTGTTGAGTCGGTGTTTTTTTTTTAAAGGTTCATATACACCGCCGTTGCAACAAAAACAGTTGTCAAATAAAATCAGAAAACCATATATGTACATCCACAACGCTTATAAACTCCATTTGACAACGATGACGTAATAACGTTTGTGGAAAAACAACTACAACAGTTTTGGAGCCAACCGTTAGGTATTCTGCGTTGTCTTTTTGCACTTTTGTAGTAGTGAAGTATCACATATTTATGTGGAACCTGAAAATTAAAATTTTCTTGGGGCCAAATTGTGAATTTGATGTCATTGAATGAGACTTTAGATTGAATTTTTGGTCTGGAGGGTGTCAGAGAGTCCCGTTCGAGGCTGAATGCCGACAGTGGAGCAGCCGGTACAAGTCAGAAGGTCCCATATATTGAATTAGGGTTGATATATGGATACATCAAAGTATTGAAGTAGAACTCCAACATTTATTGCTTTCACACAAATATGCATGACATCCACATATTATTCAGGCCAAACCAAAAAGAAAAGAAAAGAAAAGAAACGAATAGCTACAAATCTTCATTTCGACAAGCAGCAGTTTGAAATTAAATGGCCCAAACAAATGAAAGTGTAGTTTCCACGGAGAAGCTATTTGTGAGGCAAGTCACAAGAAGAGGAGGTGGGCAAGTAAGCAGAGGAGAAATTGAGCAAACTTCAAAGGCGAGTATTACAATCCATGAGGAGGCAATAAAAACTAGTCCTAATGAGGAGAGACTCAAAAAATTCAGGAAAGCAGCAGCAGAAGCGTCAGCAGCAGCAGCAGCAGCAGAAAATTCAACAACTCAGGCTGCCAAACCAAAGATCCGAAGGGTTCCCTTCATGCTCCGATATCACCAAAAAAACGACAAATACTACGAGCCAAGGGTAGCTGCCATCGGTCCTTTCCACCATGGTAGTAAACCAAAGTACGAGTATGCAGAGAAAATCAAGCTTCAGTTAGCTGCGAACTTTGTCAATGACAGTGAGCAGAATGATGCAGATTTGCTCAAGAAGGTTCAGGAGAAAATCAAGGATCTAAGGGAGTGCTATGATAAGGAAGCAACAAAGAAGTTTGACGATGATTCCCTCGCATGGATGCTGTTCGTTGATGGGTGTTCGACGCTGGAATTCATATACAAATATGAAAAGTTAGAATCTTTTAAGATCAAGAGAGACCAGGTGGCCTTTGCAGAACAGGACATGTTCTTGCTAGAGAACCAACTTCCTTATCAACTCCTCGAGCTGCTGATGATCTCGAGCAGAAAATACAAGGACGTGAAGGACTCAATTGAGATGTTTGTTCAGATGCACGGCGTTGTACCAGATGAGAAGCAGAAGCCACAACGAGGTGCACAAAACTCGCAACCGCATGAGCACGTAAATATACCCATGGAACCAGAGCCAACTCATCTTCTTGAGCATCTTCTGACGAGAATGCTAGGATATCCACCTAAGAAAAGTGAGACAAGTGCAAGTGCCCAACCGGGAGCAGGCGGAGCACAAAACACGCAACCGCATGATGAACACGTAGCAGTAAGCATGGAACCAGAGCAAACTCATCGTCCTAAGGAAAAAAGTAAGTCAAGTGCCCAATCTTTTCGCAATGTAAAAGAGCTTCACGCAGCCGGGATCTATTTTAGGAAGAGAAAGGGGCCAACCACATTGAGAGACATAAATTTTAAGAGCTTTCTATGCTGTGGGTTCCTTTATCTTCCCAAAATAAAAGTAGACGACTCAATGGGGCCTAAGTTCATGAACTTGATAGCCTACGAAATGTGTCCTGATTTCCAGAATGATTTCGGGGTCACCTCTTACATTGGCTTCCTTGATTCGCTCATCGATCATCCGGATGATGTGAAGCATCTGAGGAAAAGGCACATACTTCGAAACTTTCTTGGGAGTGACGATGAGGTGGCTCAACTCTTCAATGAGATAGGCACTGACTTGGTGCCTAACAATGCAATTTACTCCGATGTTAAAAGCAAGATAGAAGATCACTACAAGACCAATTGGAAGAAATGGATGGCTCAATTCTTTCATGAACATTTCAGCAGCCCCTGGACTATCCTGGCTTTCATTAGTGTTCTATTAGGGCTTGGGATGACCGCTGCTCAGACGTGGTACGCCGCGAATTCTGGTACCGCTCCATGTGAGGCCTTACTTGAGTACCTGAAAGAGCGCGGGTACTAAAAGGACTAAGTACTTCAGCCTTTCAGGTACTAAAAATACATTTGCTGCTTTGCAATTTGTGTGCTGCATGGTGCTGTACGTCCCCCCAATTACGACTTCTTCTAGAGGTTTTCACAAGTCATAGCTTCTCAAGGGTCCTCTCTCCATTTGGTATTTTACTGTCACTATCAGCAGATGTGACTAAAATAAGGCAAGTTGAACATGTGTGCTTTTCTCTTAATTTGGTGGAACTTTTTCTTTGATTTTAGTTGAAGTTTGTGTGTAACATGCTTATTGAAAGTTGTCATTTGATAATCGATGTGATTCTCGGGAAAAAAAACAAACAAACAAATTTGTGATCATGTGTGGCCTTTGTTGTAATTAATCCCTAAATTAATCATGCAAATTACATGTTGGAAGCCTCTTGTTTGTTTTATAGCATCTCCAAAAAATTTTTTTTAAAAAAAAAAAAAAAGATATTGCAAGTGGGATCTCAAATTCTGTCAAATTTAACTAATAATATTATGTGAGAGTCAATGTGACTATTAATGCAACAAGTTGACACTATTAACCATATAATATCAAAGAATATTGTGTTTACTTTGGTAAATCTTCTCACAAAATTGAGTCAGGTGAGTTAAATACAACCTTCGCTTACATCAATTTTGGAACTTTTTAGGACGATAAAGCACATTCAAACATTATGACTTAGGTGACTGACTTTGCTTTTTGGCGCACGTATTTATTTTGTTTTGAATGTCTAACATTCATGGCTCAGGAATCTAGTTTAGTTATCTGGTGGTTTTTAGAGGATAATTATATCCCAATTGACGATTTTACCGAACCACTAGATAGAAAATTTATGAAATTTGACGGAAAAGTAAAAATTAGAACATGTGCGATAATTGGAGTATCAAAATGATTAAAAAATGAGTTGGAGGACCAATATAAAACTCGAGCATAAGTTCATAGACCATAGATACCGTTTAAATAAAGAAAGTCCCGAAACCAAATGGAATGATAATAAGCTAGTCTCATCTAAGTGATACTATTTTATGATTTTAGTGGATGCATCTGCAAGATGGGTTTTCACCTTGTAAACATTAAGCCCACTAGGTATTCAAATTCCTTTAAGCAAAGCTTTACATTTAACTAACCTTAAAGTCCAAGTAGGTGTATATCACATTTACACCCCTTTAGCCCGAAACACCTGCAATGGGAGTGTGTATAAGGGTGTAAATATAGAGGACGTGGTTGAGATGTGAAAGAAGATGGAGCTTTACATCTGTTTTTACATCTTGAAAATGGGTCCCACAAGAGAGAAAATAGGAGAGAGGAGAGAGGAGAGAGAAGAGCAGTTGGAATCCAAAACCACTTGCTTGAGACGCGCAAATACGGGTGCATTTTTGCTCACCATTTTAACCAAAGGTGTACCCTCACCACCCTTCTCAACACTTGACATGTGTCCCTTGGCATAACCATGGTTGCATAAATACAAAATAAAAGTTAACTATGGTTATGACAAGAGACACGTGTCAAGTGTTGAGGAAGGTGGTGAGGGTACACCTTTGGTTAAAGTAGTGAGCAAAAATATACCCGGCAAATACAGCCGCACTCTCCCAACTTTTCTTGTTGGTGGGCCCCTTTGCATGTGGGAGTGTTGTGCTTGTAGCCGTTGGAGTTGCCAAATATAAGAAACAGAAAAATCAAAGCATGCTGTCAAAACTCAAAAGCAAACGGCTACAAATTGGATGGCTTTTGAAATGAAAGACCATCATTTGGATGGCTGTGATTTTTTAAAGGCCACCAACGGCTACAAATTGGATGGCTGTGATTTTTTAAAGAAATTTTGTCCAAAAATTGATACAAAAAATCTGATACTCATATAAAATCTAAGTAAATTTAAGTTTTAGCCACAAAAAAACTTTCACTTTTGGAAAAAGAGCTAAAACTTTTCCAAAAAAAGACAGAAAAACCCCTCAACTTCCAAACCAAAGACATGCAAATGTAAATGATTCCTTAGGAAATCCAAAAATAAATAAGGGCATTTTTGTCCATTTGGTTTCTTTTAAAAATATTTCTCTCTCCTTTGGCCTTTCTTCATAAAAATCACCATTCTTCATCACTCTCAATTCTCCCTCAAAGATTGCTTCTTCTTTTTTTTTTCTTTTTTTTTCCCAATTTCTTAGTTTTATTTGCTCTCTTTTGTGAACATCAAAATAAGTGGAACCGGAGAGGGTTCGAAAAGAGCCAAATTGTCAAACTTCTCTATTGAAGAAGATGTAGCTTTATGTAATGACTACCTAGCTATTAGTGAAGATTATGTTTTCCTTCTTTACCTTTCTTTACTTGTGTTTTAGTTTTCATTTTGCATTTGTGCATTTGTGGTGTGTTAAATAAGTGTTCTTTATGTACTCAAATTAGAACTTATAGGAAGCCGACAAGTTCTTCGTGGGATCAACCCCGTACTTACATAATCTATACCTCAATAGATTCGTGCACTTGCGGGTATTTTTAATTGGTTGTTTGCACATTAATTTGTGTCCTTTTAGGAATACAACAAATACCTCTTATATAAATGCGTCCCAACCTACTTTGGTGGTTGCAAGAACATATATATAAAGTTGCATAATAATTCTCATTTGTACTGGCAACCATAATTCCAACATCCCGTGGTAGCTTGAATATATTTCTATGAACTCAATGAATGCATTTACTTCTTGCAGGTTACGGACAATAATTTGTCATCACATATAGCAAATGGATCTATATAATAATTCAAAAATGTTATGTGTACTACCTTCTTAATAGAAGTGGGGCCCATTGTATTGGTGGACTCCATCTCTACTAGGGAGATAGTAGACAATGTGGTATGCAAATGTGGCTTGTGGATGTGTGGAGGTGGTTGCTAGGGTTGCTAGTTTTTTTTTAATTAATTAATTTTTTAAAATTTATATTTTCTTTTTGGTTTTTAATTTTCTTTATTAAAATACAACTCAGTAATTTAATTGATGTGGCATGTGATATAAACATGCCACATCATGTGACATAGAAATGTGGTATAAAAATGTGGTAAGTGTAGCATTATTACAGTAAACATAGTTAAAGACGTAACAATGCTATATCTGAGAACTTTGTTACAACAATGGTACCATTTGAGAGAGCATTTTCTTATAAATAAATACAGAAATCCACTAAAGTTGTATTTCGTTATGCATAGCCTATATGAAGAACTGAAAACGAAAAACAAAAGAATACAACAAAGGGAAATTCTATTCGAACATGGTTCAATCTGACTGATCATCACAACTACTTTCTTTGAACATGCTTCAATGCGTGACAATCTGAGAAGGCTATGCTAGTCCGAATGCTCCCAAATTTGGATATGTTCTAAAAATTTCATGAAGAACTCAACTTCATTTGAGCATTGCAAGTTGCTCATTTGAAGGGGTCGGACAAGCTAACACTTTCCCAGACATGTTCTCGGACACTGGTTTGGACATGGACATGTGCTTCAGTGTTTGATATAGTGAGAATGCTACTATTGTTTGATTTCTCCCAAATTAATTGGATACGCTATAGTAGACATCCAGAGAAACAACTTTCATGAGATAATCAACTACAAGCATCACAAGTTGCTCCTTTGAGTTGGTCGGACCGGGACAACTTCACGTTTTAGCTCTTCTCCGAGCAAGCTTCAGTGTTTGACAGTCTGAGAAGGCTACCTACTCTAATCCAATTGCTCCGAAAATTTGGATATGCTGTTCTACATATCTTTTGGAACAATTTTCATAAAGGCGTCGATCACATTTGAGCATTGCAAGTTGCTCTTTTGATTGATTCAATCTGACGACTGGCAGTTATGAGCTAGCAAATTTGGCCATGTATTGGCCATATTCCACTCAATTTTTTTAAAGAAAAATCAAGATAATAACTCAAAGAATTCCTCCATTTTATTCTAAGGCAAATTGCAAATTTTGGTTCGAACACATTATATATTTGTCAATGGCGTCCATTATATATTTGTACATCATATACATAAATTGCAAATCAAAGTATGCTTTTATCCACAAGGGAAGAGTCAAGTTGCTTGTTTGTCCATGATTATGCAATGCTGAACTTGAGCAGCTACTGAAAGAGATGGCAAGCAAAGCTTTCTCCAAATCTGCAGTCATTCGTCGCCGGAGAAGTGAGAGTATGTAATTCATGAAGAGCGAGTCACATGGCAAGATGATAGGCCCACGGCTGCTTGAGACTCCAAACCCTTCTTCAGACATCTTGAAGAGCTCTTGGAAAATATAGTTGGAGACATAGGATAAAGGCAGTACAAAACGGCTCTTGTCAATGGTATAGTAGCAGATAACAAAAGTTCCCTTTTCACCCACCATATCATTCATCCAATTGTTCCTCCCCATAGCGTCTCTCTTCTGCCATTTGCTAGCAATTTTTATGAGCCTCTTGGGGCTGATTACGTTGTCCATGTAGCTATGTTAAAACCTAATTGAGCACTAAAAAGCAACTTTGTATTTTCAAGAATGATAATGACTGATTGACGGAGAACAACGGGGATTGGTTTCCTATTTATATATGTTCTCCAGAGAACGCTAGAAATTAATACGGATGAATCAGAAAAGGTATTAGATGTGTGAAATATAATGTTTTGTATGTCAAGAATTGTAAGTTTTATACCAACCTTAGTTTTTTGGTGGCTGATTGCTTGCATTTTTAGTACTGTGTCATGTTAGGAATGTGCCCTAAAGTCAATGACATGCAGTAGCACCTCATCTCTGTATTATGTTGGTATTAATAAACAAATAAAATGTTTTTTATCCCAAAACATACGTCCCTAAGGTTTAGGAAAATATTGATAGCATTCTAAAATTATTGAAGAGACTATTAAAGATGCTCTTAGTAGCACATTTCAACTTAAAAATGGGCTTTTAAATGATTAAGAAGATAAAACTTTAAATTTCTAGATCCACCAAAGTTAGCCAAAAAGCAATTTCTACCATTTATGATCATAGCAACAGTAGTATGATAATACTAATGGTCACAATTAACAATAAAAATACAATAATAAAATGACAACAAAAACTAACTTTTGTGAAAGAAAACTTGTCAATTATTTCAAATAGTATAATCTGAAATGCCTAGGCTAACTCGAGGACATAAAACTCTTTAAACTTTTGAAATTATCCTTTGACGTAATCTCCACAGCTTTCTCAGGAGGCACTAGTGTCTTCTTAATTAACATCAAAATGATGGTAATATTATCAGATTGCCTGTGGCACGGTGTATTGAATTTACTCAAATTATAAAACGTAACACGGTGTATTGAATTCACTCCAATGATAAAACATAACACATATAATGAGTTTATAGTTACACATCCATGGTTGAGTGTCCAATTACAATATTCCTGTAAATTCCATGGTTGAGAGTTCTGGAAGCAAAATTATCGTGGCAAAAACTAAAAACAAATGTACAAAACAAGTCATGAAACATTGGAAAGCCAAGATAAATAAAGCATGATCTCCATATACAAATATATTCGCATTCAGTTCAAGTCCCATCGCTCATTTACAAAACTTCTAGTATGATTTCATGTGCTCAGCAGTAACCACAAGGGAATAGTTGGGTTTCTTGTTTGCCCTTGATGTAATTTGGAACTTGAGCAGCTACTGCTAAAGAGAGAGTTGGCAAGCAAAGCTTTCTCCAAATCTCCAGTCGTTCCTCGCTGGAGAAATGAGAGTACGTAATTCATGAAGAGCGAGTCACATGGCAAGATAATTGGCCCACGACCACTTGAGAGGCCAAACTCTTCTTCAGACATCTTGAAGAGCTCTTGGAAAATGCAGTTTGAGAGATAGGATAACGGCAGTACGAAACGGCTTCCGTCAATGGTGTAGATAACAAAAGTTCCCTTTTCACCCACCGTATTATTCATCATGTTGTTGCTAGCTGCTCTTGGCGATGAATTCTTGTTCCTCCCCATAGCATCTCTCTTCTGCCACTTGCTAGCAATTCTAATGAGCCTCTTGGGACTGATTATATTGTCCATGGAGATGATATAAAATGACCCAATTGAGCACTAAAGCAACTTTGTGTTTTCTAGAATGCTAATGATGAGTGCTATGGTTGTTGAATAATTGGGATTGGTTTCCTATTTATATATGTTCTCTATAAAACACTTGTTGAAAAAGTGGGGAAAATTCGTTTAGTTGGTTGGTGGTGAGAATATCAATGTGTAGCAAAACAAACAGTTATTTATCATATTAAAGCCGCACACCAAATGAATATGTGAAGTTTATTTCGTATGGAGAAAATTCCAATGTTCATATAATCTCATGTGCCTTAAGGACACAACATATAATCACTACTACATTTTAGCGTTTGCGCGACGAATACAAAATCGTCGCGCAAATAACAAATCTGTCGCGCAAACAACAGAGCGACAGATATATCGTCGCGCAAAATCAGTCGCGCAAATACCGTCACGAAAGCCTTCGCGCGACAAAATAATAAAATACCGTCGCGCATAAACCTTCGTTGCGCCAATAGTTCAGGGACGACAAACATTCCGTCGCTCAATATTTTGCGCGACGAGAATACAGGCGTTGCAGGAACTATGCGCGACGACAATAATCAGTCGAACTACTGTTTGCGCGACAAAGTAACAGACGTTGCAAGAACATAATGCGACGACAAAGTTTCGTCGCGCAAAAAATATTGCGCGACGAATAAAAATCGTGACTCAAACCCTTGCGCGACAAATATTTGTTTGTCGCATTTTCTTGAGGGGACAAATACTTCCGTCGCGCAAACCGAGAATTATTTTCGTTTACGATTTATTTTTATGGTTTTTTATTTTTTAAAACGTGATTTGCGCGACGGGTCCTTTATTCGTCGCGCAAATATTAGTAATTAATTTTTTTTTTTAATTTATGTGAAAAAAAGAATTTTGATTTATTTTATTTTTATAATTAAATCAAATTGCAATTGAGAAATGTAATGAAGAGAAAATAGTTTTTTAAAACATAATATAAATGTATATAATATACAAGAGAAATATTTAAAATGTAATTAAGAAAGTAAAAAACTAATTAAACAATGAAGCTAAATCTACTTCCTCGTCTGGCAAATGCGGCTCGGAGGTCTGGACATTGGGGACAGGGGCAGAGGTTTGGTGGCCATGCGCAGAGGTGGACGGGGGAACAAAAGATGGTACGGGAACACCGGACTGGGCCATGGACTGTATAATCTGAGCCATCTGGGCCATCTGGGTTTCAAGCTGGGCCACCTTTGCTGTCAAAACACTATTTGACTGCGACGATGAACGGGATCTAGGTTCCCGCCGCCGGGCATTCCCCATCCCTCGACAGTATGTCCCTGGCCGCCTCCCCAGAGTCTGATCCAAGGTGTCCGTCAAGATCTGAAACCCCGCATCCTGTGGAGGAGCCACAGACTCGAGCGGCGTATCGGGAGGAAGCTGGGAGGCAGACTCCTGAAGAACCAACTGGCTCTTCTCAATCATGGTCGTCTGTTTAACATAACATAAAATATAAATAAAAACATTTATATAATAACTATGAAACTTGAACGCGTAAAATAATCATTAAAATTAAAGACTACTTACATGAAGGGACTCCGCCAACTCATTCCCAGGTCGAACATAAACGTCGCCGAAGACGTCAATCTCTGGGAATTTGGACCCCTCCTAAATTGAACAAGAGTATAAAAATGTTAGTACAAAAAAAAAGAAATTAACATTAATGACATATTAAAAATTAAATAAAAACGACTTATTATTACCCGACGTCGCGCATCCATCCTATAGGAGAAGGGCCTGGAACCTGAATGATGGAGAAGAGTCTTCTTCTCCCTATTGCCCTTATTTGCTTTAGCCATCTTCTGTTATACAAAAATTAAAACGTATTATTTGAAATTGAAATGAAATATTAAAAAATGAAATAAACATTAGTAAGAAATGTGTAATAATTTTGAACTTAATATAAAAAATACCACATAATCAGCCTCCTGAAAATGACCACAGAGCCACTGCCAACTATCCTCCCGCCCCTCAAGCTCCTTCGGGCAACCCTCCTGAAGAGCAGCCTGCGGATCATCAAATGCCTGAAAGTGGTGGTGCAGGTCGCTCTTCCACTGCTTGTACCTATCAGCGAAGAGTCTGTTGATGTACCCCAACAACTCATCGTTGACATTCTCTAAATTGTAGTTCATCTACAATAAAATAATTACATACATTAAATATTTAAAATATATAAAATTGGAAGGAAAAACAATTAAAATGTAAGATACATACCGACAGGTGTCCATGCATCTCATTGTGCACCGCATCAGGCATGACCTTCCAAGACTTCCATTTCATCGGACAATAGGTCCGAACGACTGCACCAACATCGTGCGCCAATGAGCTATGTTGGTCTGCCGTTGGGGCAGCCCGATGACGATCGTCGTATCTGATGTTGATACGAGAGTTGTTCACCCGGGTGACCTTCGATGTAGCCAACTGGCGACACGGTCCCCGGGTGTTCTTCTTAGCTGCAAAGAAATATGAAATTAATGTTAGTTAACAAATTTGACTAAAATATTGGTACGAAAACATCTGTAGTTGAAGGAAATCTTTACCTGGTCCGCTCGAAGTGGCGTCGGTGGTGCTGGAAAGGCGATGACGCCGCCTGGCGCTCATAGGTTGCGCCACTGATGACTCTGATGACGCCGGCACATGGGGGGCACTGGGACCCACTGGCAAGTCGGGCAGCTGTGGTCGGCAAGAGGGAGGTGACATCATAGTCGGGGGAGGCAAGCTACGTGAAGGTTGCACCGGCTTATGACTTCTGCTGATTAGGTTAGACATCTTGCAATAAAAACAAGCACCAAAGTTTAAAAACAATAGTTACTGGAATACAACAATCTAATAACAAATATAACATTTATTTCATTTCATTTAAAATATAGTCAACGTCTAATAACAAATATAACAAATATAACAAATAAAATATAACAAAAATATAAAACATTCTTCATTAATTATAAAACATAAAAATTATTCCAATTTAGGGTCATTATATATACTAAGCTAACAAACATACAAATAAATCAAATTTACCAATATATAAAGTAAGCATATTTTAACAATATTACAAATGTAATTAACGCATATATGTTGGTGTACGGTTTGCGATTTCGGAGTATCCGGGACTCCAATCCACAATCCGTTGAATCCTATACGATCCTAGACATACAAGGCACATCATACGTGAGTTTGAGTTTCATCCAACGGTCCGAACAAATCAAACCGTTAAATCGTACAATAGGCGAAATCCATTCGAGGCTGAAACGGTATCCAAATTGGAAACCGAACACACATACACGCTCATGACAACTAGGGGATCGCATTGCTGAACACAATGTGATTTTGCTACAGTTCCATAGCGCTGCCACACGCGGCAGCAGCGCTTGGATGTGAAAAAGCGATAACGATCGCCGGAAAAATCTCAAAATGAAGGGCCAATCTTCCTACCCTAGGTTCAGGACATCGAATAGAGGCAGTTTTGTTCTCGGACATAGGCCAAAAAATGGACGGAAGTGGCCGGAATTTCATCCCGAAATCCGGCCAAAATCTTAGTTACAAAATTAGACAACGTACACAACAAATTTCACAAATCCTACCCAACCATCAGCTAGATAACAAAAAATAGGGGGAAAACCATACCTCACTCGACAGATTTGGAGGCCAGAGGAGGGAGAACGAAGCCGGAGATATTCGCCCAAAACCGGATAAATTCCCGCCGGTTTCTCGAACCCAATCAAGCTGCGGCGGCGCCTCGGAAATATCTGAGTTCGTTGGCGGTGATCGCCCGGTCGTTAATGTGGAGAGTTGAGGTGGTGGCCGGAGGAGAGAGAGAGAGAAGAGAGAGCGGTGGCGAGAATGAACCAGAAGGTCTGAAATTGTCGAATTATTATCAGCTCTTTGCGCGACGAAATGGACTGACTTCGTCGCGCAAATCAGTAAAGTATCTAAACGGTGCGTTTTCGATTAAAATTTTCGCGCAAAATTGAAAATATTAATTTTGCGCTACGGAACAACGTTTAAATCGTCGCGCAAACTCGTTGCAGTAGCGGCAATTAAACCGCCAAAATTTTCACGACCTTACGCGACGGGAACAAATTCTTACGTCGCGTAAACATCATACCCTAAACCCTAAACCCTAAACCCTAAACCCTGAACCCTGAACCCTGAACACGTAAAACCCTAAACGACATCATCACCTTGCGCGACGAATAAATTTTAATACATCGCATATACTCGTTTTGCGCGACGATAGTCCTTCGTCGCGCAAGTTCTTGTATAAAATTTGAAACAAATTGTTTTGATAGCATACACATTCTACGAAACTAGTTTCAACGATCCAACCGTCAAACGTATTTGCTTATACTTAGAGATCGTATACACCAAAAATGGGGAAAAAAAAACGTATAGAGATCAAGTAACGGGACAAAAGTTTTCGACGGTTATAATGGAAAAACCACGATTTAACGGTCAATTTTACTCTGATTTCGATAATTTTTTACGGATACAATCCTTCACCCAACAAGAATCCAATGACAGTATTTGATCTTCATTTGAAATTATTTACACTAGTGGATATCACAAAATCTTATGTTATACTTAACAAGTTTATATATAAACTTTCAATAGTTAGTGGCTATATTGTGTAAATCATATACGCATTATAGAAAACTTTTTTTATCGATCCAGCCGTTACACTTGTTTGTTTCTACTTAAAGATCGTATACGCCGAAAATCGAAAAAAAAAAAGGTATATAGATTGCGTAACGGGAGAAAAGTTTTCAACGGTTATAAAGGAAAAATCACGATTTAACGGTAAATTTTACCCCGATTTCGAAGATTTTTTACGGATACACTCCTTCACCCTATATGTATCCAATGACAGAGTTTGATCTTCATTTCAAATTATTTATACTAGTGCATACTGAGTTAAAATTCCTCAGTGTCATGAAAACAAGTATTTTTAAAAAAATTAAATTTGTTTACGCGACGAAGGAAATGGTTTCGCCTGTAAAAATATTGCACGACAGAAATTTTCCGTCGCGCAAAGATCAGTTTAAAAATTTTTCCCGACAATTGTTTTTTTGGGAAAATTAACCTTGCGAGACGGAAAATAATGTCGCGCAAAGGTTTAAATGACGAGGCAGGTATTATTCCGTCGCGCAAACGACTTCGAAACTATTCCCGGACACTTGTAAATTTTTTTAGACCATTATTCTTGCGAGACGGATATAATCGTCGCGCAAATATGTTTGGGCGACGCCGTTATAATTTTTCGTCGCGCAAATATCAGTTTTAAATTTTTTCCTGACACTTGTGTTTTTTGGGGAAAATTAACCTTGCGAGACGAAGAGTATCGTCGCGCAACGGTTAAAAAAACGACGCAGTATTACTCCGTCGCGCAAGAAACATCTTGCGAGACGGATATAATTGTCGCGCAAATATGTTTGGGCGACGCCGTTTTGTTAATTCGTCGCGCAAAATGTTGTTTTTATTTTTAAAAATTAAATTGATATTTAGTGTAAATATTTGTTGATACTATATCTGTATTTACTATATAAGCAAAGATGATCATAACTTGTTTTAGGGGACGTGATAAAGCATATATTTATAAGGGTCGTCATATAATTGTCATACTATATTTGTATTTTGTCGTAGCTTTATTCATTCGTCTTGTTACAAAACTCTATGCAAATATATGACGTTAATTAGGAAAAGTTACTGAAACAAAGAGAAAACATGTACATTTTATTAAATTACAAATAAATTACATTATTCATCAGATGAACTGTAATAACCTTCGTTATCATCACTATCATGACTATCCGTCTCCCAATCCTCTTCGTCCTCCTCATCCTCCTCCTCCTCCTCCTCCATAAGTACATCATCGTCGTTGTTGTCCCCCATGGTTGGATCGTATCGTGGAAGATCACCGAGGTCAATTGTAATTGACTGAATCGGTATTTCTCTTGAAGACACTCCGTCAATCTGAAATGGTTCTTGAACAACATTTGTATCGAGAAGTGTATGTGCATCATTTTCCATGGAAGATTCTAAACGTTGGTCAACGACGTCGACGTCGTTGTCCGATGGGTCTAGTTCTGGTATAGCATACACGTTCCTCTGATCCATTTGCTGAACAACTTTCCAATCGGAGCCCGCTTTAGGGTCATTTAGATACACAACTTGTTTTGCCATGTTTGCCAAAATGTAAGGGTCGTCATCATACCAAGTTCTGCTCATGTTCACAGATAGTAACCCATGATCGATTTTAATACTTCCCTGCCTATTTGGGTTCGTATCAAACCATCGACACTTAAACATTATCACTTGGTATCGGTCTTTGTAAAGCAATTGCACGACATTTGTGAGTTTGCCATAGAAATCAATGTCTGTACTTTCGCCTCCACCTGGAACATGGACACCGCTGTTTTGCGTACACAACTTGTCATCTCGTGCATTACCTAAAAACTTGACGCCGTTAACATGGCAACCTGAGAACAATTCTGCTCGGAGTGGGCCGAATGCCAAGTTATATAACTCTTCACTGTAAGTGGGGGAATTCTCTGATTTCAACTTATTCACCTAATATTATAAAAAAAAAAACATTCATAGGTTAGTTTGGAAAAATGTAATAGCATAATATATATATGAATTAGAAAACACTTATAACTTACATATTCCAAAAACCATTGTGGAAACAATTCACGGTGTTTCTTGGAATACAAATGTGATGGATGTTCTCGCTTCATCATCTCTTCATGTTCATCTAAGTATGCCAATATCTCATCACAATTGTTCAATACGAACCAATGAGCTACCTCCATGTCATTTCTGGAAAACGATTCTCCTCGTACATGATCTCCAAAGGGTCGTGCGCTTTGGGCAAAAACAGAAAGTTGCTCATTTCTCAGACCTCCGTCATTATTGCGCTGAGGTCGATTGAAAGCCGTGTCCACATCCTTTAAATACATTCCACAGAAAGTAAGCGCCTCATATTGAACCCAAGCCTCTACAATTGATCCTTCGGGCTTCGCTCTGTTGCGTACGCTTTTTTTCAGCTCTCCGAGTAGCCTGTCAAAATAAAACGAAATTAGCAAGTAGTAAGCATGAGATAATGATGCATACACAAATGATGATTATTATATACCTTTCTATTGGATACATCCAGCGATAGTTGACTGGACCAGCAAGCAATGCCTCTTCTGGCAAGTGAACCATCACGTGAATCATACTCGTGAAGAAAGCCGGAGGGAATATCATCTCAAACTTGCATAAGACTTGGACAATGTCTTGGCGCAACTGATCAATGTCTGTCTTTCGCAACGTTTTTGCCGTCAGTTGGGAAAAAAATCTGGACAACAATATGATTGGCTTGACTACATCTTCCGGCAATAGGTGTCGAATCCCCACAGGAAGTAAGCGTTGCATAAACACATGGCAGTCGTGACTCTTGAGTCCAGTAAATTTACCCCCGTCAACCCTCACGCAACGTGCGATATTAGAAGCATACCCGTCAGGAAACTTTACAGACGATACGAACTGTAGAAACTCTTTGTTGTCATTCGGTTTCATGGAAAAAAATGCAAGATCCCGTATAGCTTTATCACTGCCCCTTTTCAGCCATAAACCCTTTCGTATGCCCATTCTTTCCAAATCAAGACGCGCTTTCGGAGTGTCCTTTGTCTTGCCCTTGATATCTAGAATCGTTCCCATCAATGTGTCAAACACATTTTTCTCAACATGCATAACGTCGAGATTGTGCCTCAATTTTAGTTTCGACCAATATGGGAGCTCAAAAAACATAGACTTGTGCGTCCAGTTCATATGTGTAGCAGGTCTGGTCCGACTAACTGTTTTCCCGAACGGAGCAAAATCCAAATGGTTAAGCTGTTCCAAGATCTGATCACCGGACCATTCTCTAGGTTTTGCGCGACGTTCTTTGTTTCCGTCGAACTCTATATCCTTCTCCCGCCACTCGTGGTCCCATGGCAACCATCTTCGATGCCCAAGGTAACACACTTTTCCAGCGTGCCAACCGGAAGTTACATCTTCCTTGCATACAGGGCATGCCATATAACCCTTTGTGCTCCACCCCGAAACCATTGCATATGCGGGAAAATCATTCACAGTCCACATAACTGCCGCCCGCAAAGTGAACATCTTCCTAGTAGATTTATCGTACGTGCGCACCCCGTTTGTCCATAAATCTTTGAGCTCATCAACCAACGGCCTTAAGTACACATCGATTGACCTGCCAGGATCCTCAGTTATCAAAATAGTCATCATCATGTACTCTTTTCTCATGCATTTCCAAGGGGGCAAATTATATGGAAATACGAAAATTGGCCAAGTGCTGTGGTGTTGGTTTAGAACCCCGTACGGATTGAATCCGTCAGTCGCAAGTCCCAACCTCACATTTCGGGGATCAGCAGCAAACTCGGGGAACGTTCGATCGAAATCTTTCCATGCCTCCCCATCTGCAGGATGCCGCATCACATCGTCGTCTACCCGTTTTTCCTTATGCCATCTCATGTCTGTGGCAGTATGCGTCGACATATACAATCGCTGCAACCTTGGTTTCAGGGGCAGATAACGCATGACTTTTTGTGGAATCTTACTCATTCTATTCTGAGATGTCTGTTTGAACCTCGATTCATTGCATATAGGGCATGTATCCAACGTTTCATACTCTTTATAGAATAACATGCAATTATTTTGCAAGCGTGGATCTTTTCATAACCCAGTCCAAGACCACTCAACATCTTCTGTGCCTGTCTGTGATCTTTCGGCAAACAATTGTCTGTTGGAAGCATTTTCTTGAAAACCCCCAAAAAGTAATCGAAACACAAGTTCGACATACGATACTTTATTTTCCCGTGCATTAGCTCCACAATCGCCGTCAGAACGGAAAAGCTCTCGCACCCCGGGTATAACTCCTGGTTGGCATTTCTTAACAGGTTTTCATACTGTTCGAACTCTGCACTGTCCATTGGTGTAGGCACATCATCTTCTCCTTCCTGAGTGCTGCTGGTCGATGCAAATGGAAAAGCATCATGTATAATATCCCTGACTTGTTCATTAGGATCCACAATAGGTTCAACATTGTCCATTCTTGTGGCCCCTGAAGACGAAGCGATGTCTACTTGTTCCCCGTGATGGTTCCAAGTGCTGTATGTCTCAATCATTCCATTTCTTACTAAATGAAATCGAACATGTTCAATTGTCTCCCACAACATGTTGTTACACCTCCTGCAAGGACATCGGATTCTAGTTGCACCTGGGTTGTGTGTCCGTGCAAAGTCAATAAAATCCTCGATTCCATCCAAGTATTCGCCTGCGCACCTATTCCGGTTCTGTATCCACCTCCTGCTCATCTTTCCTGGAACCACAATCACAACACAACAATCATGTTGTATTCGTACAAAATCTTTCCTTATGCCTCCGGTAAGGGCCCTATCCCATTCGGAAATGCATAGCCATGTCATGTAATTTACAGCTACATGAGATTAGATTTCGACGTGGATAAATTTCGGCAGCATCTCGGTACAGTTCTTGAGGTGTACCGTAGATATAAAATATCTACGTACCACCCGAAGAACGTACCGAGACGACACCGAAATCTCCACAATCGAAACCTAATCCTGTAGCTGTAAACTACGTGACATGACTATGCATTTCCAAACTGTCCAAAATATGGGACAATTCAAGAATTAATTGGACCGTTAGTCGTGGATTACCCACCCATGCGCGGTCCAACTAACCTCGAACGGGAACTAAGCTTTACAAAAAAAAAAATGTACAAAGTTAATTTCAATTAACTTCGTACATTAACGTACATTCACAATTTAACAACTTATTATAAACATAATTTCATAAATCAATATAAATATAATGTAATAAATTTTATATTATAAAACAACGAAAATACCTTCTAAATCGTTCTCCTCCAATCGCTAATCACATATAATATTCCTATATACAAAGAAATAAATGGTGTTATAATGAATTTACAGTAAAATTTTTACACTAACGATAAAAAATGCATACCCAAAGACCGTATCGGAGGCAGAAGTAGCTCAACTCATAAACGAAATGAAAATAACGAGTTTTGTGGCTCGAAATCTCTTGAGAAAGACGCAGGAACAGCAGAGGCAAACTGCAATTTTTTTTGCAGTTTGCCTCTGCCATGGACGTGTTCAGCTTAGTATAGACGACGAGTTTGCGCGACGGAGTAGACTATCGTCGCGCAAGATTACACCTTTTGCGCGACAAAAAAATAGTTCTAAATCTGTCGCGCAAAAAACGTCACCGTCGCGCAAACGTTATTTCCCAGTCGCGCAAAGTACTGCCGACATCATTTTTTTGCGCGACGATTTACTTCTATCCGTCGCTTAATAATTCGTCGCCCATACAATGTGCGACGAAAGTTCTGTCGCGCAATCTTCTGTCGCGCAATTTTTTGGCGCGAAATGCTATCGACAGTGCTCTATTCTTGGCGCCTTTTTTTTTGCGCGACGAATGGTTTAACTAGTCGCGCAAACTACCTTGACGCGACGATCATTACTGTCGCGCAAAGTTTACCGCCAAATAAATTTTTCCGCGCGTTTTCGCAGCTACTTTATGCGACGCTCTTTATTTCTGTCGCGCAAAATGTATTTGCGCGACGATTAATTTTGTCGCACATTTTTGCGCTACGCTTTACGTAATCCGTCGCGCAAAACCTTCTCATGGGACGAATTAGCCTCCGTCGCGCAAAAAACCGTCGCGCAAGGGCTAAAATGTAGTAGTGAATATTCGTTCGTTAGTAATATCAGTTGTAAACTACCCTTTTGTTCTTTTCTTCATAACATCGGAGTGTACCAATGTTTGTCAAAAATCCTTTTCAAACGTAATACGGAAGAACTATAGACAAGGACCTAGATGTGTACGTAAACACTTGTAAGTTTTACAAACCTAAAACTCATCAAATAATAAATAACGAAAATGCTCTCAAATATCACTATTTCTATAACAAGAACTTCGCAGCTAGAATTTTATGAAAATCACCATATCGCTGCATCTATAGCTCCTTTTTTTTTTCAAAAGTGAAAATGAAATATCATTTAGTCTCTACTATTGTAGTACGGTAGTACGATCACGTGGTATAATTTGTCCATATATTATAATATAAGTAAGGGGGAACATCAATCTTGTCGTCCACCCATATTATAACACGTGTGATCATACTACCGTACTATTCTATAATTTCTCCCAACTACTCACTATGCTGTACATATCCCTTATGTAATATATTGACATCTGCCTAGATATTTAACATTCTTAACTAAGTAGAAATAATTTATTTTCAAAAACCCAAATGAAAAATTCCCACAGCGCTTTGTTGTTCTCTATTCATCCTTTCTTCACAATCACCAACAAAAAAAGGTTGTAAGCTGCGAAAATTGAAAGAGAGAGAAAAAAAAAAACCCATTTGTGCAGGGAGCATAAGAGGGACTGGTTGTTGATATGGGTTTGGGTTCTATGAGAGAATGAGAGATATGGAGTCCAATAGAGAATAGTGGAGAGAGAGGTGCAAAAGAGAAGAACGTTAAGAGACAGAAAGAAGAGGATATAGTTTTAAAGGTGTCAAAAGGGTGGGGGCTGGCCAGACACAGCACGGCCGTATTTTTGAGACAGAAAGAAAGAGGAGATAGTTTTAAAGGTGTAAGTATTTTTTTCCAATTAGAACCATCTAATGCTTGTGAAACTGATCTTGTGGAATATATGATTTGATAAAAAAAAAACGGCAGGATGAGATATTTATTTCCAAAGAGAACTCTGTTATGCTTTTTGTCGCTGGGGAGCTTCAAACTAACTGGAGAAGTAGAGATTGATTTGGTTTTGGGTTTGGGAGGGGCCATTGACATTTCATATTACGAGATGTTTCAGAATATTCATTTCCCGAGGCTCGAGCCTAGGGGTGAACAGGTGCAAGCTAACCAATCAAATTAAGCAAACAATTTCTTCATTCGAAGGGAAATGAGAAAAGATTGAAATCCGAAATAATGAAACCTCCAAAATGACATCATAAAGCAATACGAATCTCCTTAGTTCACAAAGCAGAAAACTTTTTAGGCATTCCTATTACCCAGGAACACTTTGGTAAGGACTGCACTGGTCTCGAACGATGCCTTTAGCAGCTTCAAACCCTACGAAGAGAAAAAACACAAATCGAAATAATGAAACCTCCAAAATGACATCATAAAGCAATACGAATCTCCTTAGTTCACAAAGCAGAAAACTTTTTAGGCATTACTATTACCCAGGAACACTTTGGTAAGGACTGCACTGGTCTCGAACGATGCCTTTAGCAGCTTCAAACCCTACGAAGAGAAAAAACAAAACATACAATATGTCAAACAAATAAGCTTTAAATCAAAGCAGAGACGAGAAATTAGTTTGAATAATGAAAGATGAAATCTAAACAGAAAATATATTTTAGCCTTTTCTTTTTTATATACAAATACAAGTAAATAATAAAATGACATTATGACATGCAAAGAAACAAACAAGACTCATAACAAGTCACACTATATATTATAGAGTATAAAAGTATAGAGATTATTAGGAGGAATAAAATTCAGACCTCTTGCATCCCAAGATGAACCACCACCTCTCGAAGAACACCAACATCCTTCACATTGAACTGGTTAAGTACAGCAATACTTGAAATGGTGGACATTGGCTTCACCTCCAAGTTATCCATGACCATGTATGTTACTACTCCCTTGACATACCCTCCCTCGCTGCCGGACGTTGCCACCACCGCAGAAGAAGCTTGTGGGGAAACATAAGTCACCCTAGTGGAGATATGGTTTCTATTTGGGCAAAGGGTTCCGTAAACATCTGAAATATGGCGGGGATTGCAGTATGAACACATGTAGAACTGTTTAGAATTCGAGTCGACATTAACATTGTTGGTCAGGTGAGGAAGGATATTGGCACCAGAAGCAACTGTGGTCTTTGGTTTCAGCAAGGTGTCCTTGTCAAGATTGGGTTGCAAGTATGTGTCATTTAGATTTTCGACACTCTCATAAAGCTTTCCCATGCTACCAACCATGCTGTCTTTGGAGAGGAGCCTGATCACAGTCCCAACAGGCAGAGAGAGGAGACTGAAGAGAAAATCAACGACATCCTTGCTCGCTTCGGCAAACAAAACTTTGCAACCCTTTGTGTCGATCAAGAGTTTCAAGGTCACACGTGTGGTGTTGGAGGTTGCCATATTGATGCAATATGTTTTGTTTTTTTCCTTGGATGCTATGTTGATGCAATGTTAAGGCTTAGGATACCTATCAATTTATAGTCTTAGAAGAAAATTTACTAAAACATTTCAAATTAATTATTCGAGTCTGCAAAAAAAAATGAAGGGCAAAAGTTAGGGAATCACTCAAAATACATCTCCTCTAAACAGGTAGTCTACATTTTCATAAAGACAAATTGAGACGAACCATAAATGAGATCATATCTCTTAACCATTAAATCAACTAACCAATTTGATCCAAACCAATTCGATCCAATAGTTAAAAAGGGCCTTAGATAAGACCCTCGCTTTAAATGCATGCTATTATAATTGGTACAAGTCAATCATGAAATCTTGGGATGACTGGTCATTTGGCGGAATTTGAGACTATACATTTCGGTCAAGCTTAATAAAATTTCCTTAGTTGCTAAGGATCCTCTGGTTTAATAAAATGTCCTCAGTTGCTAAGGATCCACTCGTTTAATAAAACTCCTTATAATTAGTTGCTAAGGATCTACTGGTGTAGTGATTTGGAGTCAAGCTCTCCAAAGATGGTTGTGGATTCGAGTCCTAGCATGTGTGTGTGCATTTATGTAAATATCGTCCATTTCAATAGGAGAGGCCCTAAAAAAATAATTCCTTAGTTAAAAACCACTCTTAAAATTTCTCTATTTTCATTTTGAAGATAGTTGACGTCCCACTCCAAAATTAACTCGCAATGGAGAAAATTAGTAGCTCAACTCCTTAGAGCACTTCCATTGTTGGAGCCCAATCCAGGCAAAAGGCCCCCTAGGCATCCAAAAGTGATTCCAGCGAAGACATCCAACCCTGGCAAGAACTGGGGTCCACCAAGCCCAGGCATGGCCTAAGGCAAGATTAGCCTGAGTTGCTACCTGAGGGCGCTGACATCAGCAAATAAATTTTTTTATAAAAATCGAACAAAATTCTGAAAAATTACAAAAAAAATCAGAATTTTTTTTATACATACCTAGCAAATTCTTTATTATTAATCTCATACATATAAATAGTAATTGCCCTTGAGTTTTGATGTAGGACAAGGTATGGGTCATTTATGGTGGGAAATATTAATTAAAATAAAATGGCTCAAAGTTGAAAGGACATTGTGCAAGAGAGGAAAATTATGGTTAAGCATCAGTAATGGCGCTAGGAAAAGAAGGACGGCGTATCATTGGATTTTCAAGTTGCTTGATTTCTTAAGAAGATTTATATTATATTTATATTTTTTAGAATAAGTTATCAATCATGATATTATTTTCCTAATATGATTTTAATTAGTTTTCTTATTAGTTAAGTTTTAGGAATATTCTGGAACCTAGGGTTTCCTGCGGTTTTAGGATTTCTTGGTTTTCTACTTAAGCCAACTCATGACATTGTATTAATTAGTTTTATGATATTATTCATCAAATTTAGAGATTTTCTCTATTTTCTGGTGGATTCCAATAGCTCATGGATTTCAGTTTATATTTTCTGTTTTAGACGTTTATCGATCTGTAAACTCGTCCTTCCATGTTGCATCAAGTGGTGTCAGAACGGGTCATCATTTAGAGCAAGGATTTTCCTTCTCAATGATGAGCAGCGATGGGAGGTACGCAAACCTCATCAACGATGGTCGTGGGGAAATATCAAATATTAAAGGGGAACGTGCTGGTGGATTTGCCTGAAGCCAACCTCATCAATCCTATGTTGCAAATGTTCCATGCTTTATGGGAAGTGACTGCATTGAAGGGTTTCTTGAATGGGTTGCATATATAGAGGAAATATTTGATACACGTACAGTAGCAATTTCAGAAGAAAAGATGGTGAAAATTGTTGTGTCCCGTTTAGGAGGCGATGTTGCTTCTTGGTGGGATCGGATGCAAAAATCTATGAAGCAAAAAGGTAAAAATCTTATCACTTCTTGGCGTAGGATTAAGAGACTTGTGGAAAAACTCTTTCCTTTTGAATATGATATATATTTGTCAAGGAATGGTTACAAGATTAAACAACCCAAAATTATGGCAAGCCAAGAAAAGATGGAGGAAGAGGTCAAAGAAGAAGAAATTGTAATGGATGTTGAATTAATTGATGATCCAGTGAGTAAAGCAGATCAGCGCAGTTCGAGACATACCATAGCAAGACATTGCACCAGTCGGCCAACTTAATAGCTACCCAGTCCAAGCTGACCTAAACACAGCATGGCTGCTCGGCCAATCCCGTGATTGGACCCCACACCAAGAATGAATCTCAAAGGCCTCCTCCCATTAGGAGCCCAACTCAACCCAGATGCAATTGGAAAGCCCGATAAATACTTCTCATCTCCTTCATGCCACATAAGCGAAATGCAGAAGCTGAGGGCATTTGTGGGAACACATATTTCGGCAACCAATAGATGGGTGTCATGTGGAAAAGGAATATTCCTTAGGTTAATTGATTACCCTAATTAAATCCTATTAATTAAGGAAATTATCTTGATTTAAGTAGGGTGTTCACGGTTCGATAACCGTATCTTGGAGGAGTTGCCAACCACCAAACCGAAGGCCATCGGCGCACCGATTTTGGAGACTGCCACCGCGCCGAGGAGATACAAGACCGACAACAATCGGCACACCGAGAAGTCGGTGGTGGTTGGTTTGCAATGATAAAAGAGGATGTGTAACTGAGATTGAACGGGGCTTGAGGA
>BJCG01000271.1:0-87503 GCA_005406145.1 Prunus yedoensis
ATTTAAAAGATGGCGATGTTTGCGTTCGACTATGCCATTTTGTTGGGGTGTATATGGACATGAGTGTTGGAAAGAGGTACCGGTGTCTCGAAAAAAAGGTTGGAGGGAAATAAATTCACTTCCATTGTCGGCACGCAAGGTTTTGATATGAAGATTGAATTGGGTTTTGACCCAAGAGAAAAAGATTTTATCACCCCTTGTGTGTCTGATTTAAAATTTAAGAGATGGATCCATGTAAAACGGGTAAAATCATCCACAATAGTTAGAAAATATTGTGCACCAGTATGAGTGTGAATTTTGTGTGGCCCCCAAATGTCACAATGAATTAAATCAAAAGGTGCATGAGATGACATTGAAGTAGATGGAGAAAAAGATAAGCGAGTTTGCTTTGCTAAAGGACAAATGTCACAAACATGATTGTTATCACAGATAATTTCTGGAAATTTATGGGAAAGAAATTTGGTAGGAGCATTGGATGGGTGTCCCAGACGTTGATGCCAAAGATGGGAGGTGTGGTGGACATGATGAGCTAGATGTGGGTTTTGGGTGGCTTTGAGGTAGTAGAGCCCATTAAATTGCTTGCCCAGGCCAATCGTCCTCCCCGTATTCACGTCCTGCACAACACAAAATTTATCAAAGAAAGTCACCATACACTGCAATCCTCGTGTCAATTTGCTCACAGACAACAAGTTCACATTGAATTGTGGTACATGAAGAACACCATCTAGAGTTAAGGTTTCAGACACTTTAATGAATCCGATATTTGTAATGGCTGCTTTCCCTCCATTAGGTAAACCAACAAAATCATGGTGAGTATTGACTGTGTTGTGTGTAGGTGCAAAACATGAAATATGATCTGATGCTCCACTGTCCATGATCCAATAGAAATTTGAAAGTGGGTCATGCTGTGAAAGGTTGCAGGTTGATGTAACAATACCTGTTGCATTTGCAAGATGAGAATTACCATGTCGATTGTGTAAAAGAGCGATCAGTTGGTTGTATTCTTCAGTAGTGAAAGTGGGGCTGTCATTGGATTTGACGTGGGGCCCTGGAGTTGGATCCTTTTCAGCAGTGTAAGCAGCCCGTTTATTTTTAGGCTTGACATTCTTCCCATGGAGTTTGTGGCCCACAGGAAATCCATTAAGGAAAAAACAGTTGTCAATTGTGTGGGTGTCTCCATCACAATAAGAACATTTCAGAGACTTCCTGAAGTTGGAGCTGTGTTTTCCGTCCCCAGCGCCAGAGGGTCTCGCCGCTGCTGCCGAGTTGCCTGGGTTGGTGCCGCCCTTGGTGTTCGCAGAACATATGATTTGCATGGCATGGGATCCGGTCTGTCGATTTGCCACGTCCAGCTGCCTTTCGTGTTGGAGGATCAAGCCATGGACACGACGTGTGTCTGGGATTGGTGACATCATCAGAATTGACCCACGCACAGTTGAATAAGGTTCATTCAGACCCATTAAAAATTGCATGACTCTCTCCTTCTCTTCTCTGGAAGCACGTGTTGTGGAACCTTCGCAAGTGCAGATGATGGGTTCATGATATGAATCCAATTCATCCCATAAGGCCTTGAGTTTGGTGTAATACTCTGAAATCGAAAGATGGCCTTGTCGATGTTCGGCAATTTCTTGACGGATTTGGTAAATCCGGGAGTCGTTGCTTTGTGAGAACCGATCTTTAAGATCATTCCATACCATGGATGCGCTGGTGCAGTAAAGTACACTGCTTGCGATGTCGGGATGTAGTGAGTGCAAAATCCAGGATAACACCATATCGTTGCATCTCTGCCAAATGGAGAATTTGGCATCAGTTTTTGCTGGGGCTTTGATAGTCCCGTCAATGAATCCTAGTTTGTTTTTGGCGCTCAAGGCAATTCGCATTGAGCGACTCCATTGACCATAGTCATGGCCTTCGAGAGGTTTGGAAACTAGAACCAGACCGGGTGAGTCGGAATGGTGTAGGGTAAGTGGATCAGACCCGTTGATTTCAGATCCGGATGAATTTTCATCACCCATGTTGATGGGCTGTGTAGGTTGGTTGTTTGTGTGTTTGGTTTTGGTAGCGGAAGACGTGCTGGACAGAGTCACCTATGTTGGTGCTCTGATACCATGAAAGAATGTAGAAAGCTGTATATTGTATTGATATCTTGAGATCGTAATGTACAAGGTTTATACAGAATGAAAGTTCTATTCTAAGTAAACATAGAATCTATTCTAAGTATGTAAATCACAATAGCAGTAATGACCGTAAACTTAGCTAATTACTAAGATTGAGGTAATCACAACAGTTGACCAATTTCCTTCCTTTAACAGTATTAATTGCGATAATAAGCTAAATTAATATGCTTTTGTGAATAATTGGTTCGTTTTTGGATCTATATGCTTTTGTGAATAAAATTGCTAACAGAATAATCAAATTAGAAATATATTGGGATTGGCAAGGTCCAAGATATACACAACGTAGTACTACCATATTATTCTATAATTTATACCACGTTGAAAACCCAACTTCGTAACGCATTTCAAATTTCCATATAGCATTTCTATATTTTCATAAAGTATAAATAATATTACAACCTTTCAATTGCAAACCAATCAACATGCGACTTTCCATCTCGTGTTATGGACCGTTGACACCAGTGGCGGAGGCACACGGGGACCAGTGCAGTCACTGGCCCCCACTGAAATTTTATTTTTTTAAAAAAATAGTACTAGTATTATGGAGTTTGGCTACATATTTAGAAGCCATATGGGCCAAAGAAGATTTCAACCAAAGTTAAGTCATAGTGGCGTGGTCCAGCAGCCAAAAGTGATTTCAACGTGGGCACTATTGACTAGCCAAATATTCTAAAATCATACACTACCCATTCCTATAAGGATTAGAATTATTATTCTTGTATAAATCAATAAATCTAAGTCTTTTTCTCTTTTCTTGGGTCATAAATACGACTAGACTAGCCAGTTGCTTGTGAGTTTTTTTTCTTCTCAAATTCTAATTATATTATCAAGTTTTTTTATTTCTATTGATTTTAATGGGTCTTTCAATTTATATGTAGATTACCAAAGGGAAAAAACTTTGGAGATATTTGGTAAATCGCTATTCAACTCCAAGTATGTATTTGTCTATCCCTTGTAATTTTTCTTGTGTAGTATGTAATTGTTTATCCCTTTAATGCAATTGTGAACTTGTGTTGGTGAAATTTTAATTTTAATTTATAAATTTCTAAATATATGATTCTCTATTGGTTTGATTAATATATTGCTTTGAATTAAATGCTCAATTTGCTTCGGTTTATAAGTTTGAGAAGATGTTCATAATTGTTTCAATTTAAATTTAGTTCATATATGTGTTTCAGTTAGTTCAACTTTGTTTTTGATAAAGCAAAGTTGATGCGACTTGCCCAATTTTATCCAAGTGATTTTTCTGAGCATGACCTCAAATTACTCGAAGAACAACTTAAGAATTACATTTGGGACGTGAGCTCTAACAACGAATTTACAGAATTGAAAGGGATTACTGATCTTGCGCAAAAGATGGTTGAGACAAAAAAAGATCAAATCTACCCTTTAGTGTACTCTTGCTTCTAACACTAGCACTAATCCTACCTGTTGCGACCGCAAGTATAGAGCGAGTATTTTCTGCTATGAATATTGTGAAGAATCGGTTACACAATTGAATGGGGGATTTGTGGATGAATGATTGCTTGGTTGCATACATTGAGAAAGACATTTTTAGTAGTATAGATGACGAGGTTGTTATGCAACGATTTCAAAATATGAAAACTCATCGAGGACAATTATGATTGTAATTAATAGACACTATAGACAATATGATTTTTGATGTTTTGATGTCTTGTGAATTCGAAGTTTTTATTATTTCTATTTTGTGAGAGGCTCCCAGACTCATGAAATGTTGGCTTCGCCACTGGTTGACACTGACCATATGAAGGCCAAACAAAATGGACCGTCCAAACAAAGATTCGTTTCTTGAATATAACTAGGTTGTATCTAAGTCGAAAGTCTACTCATCTTCCATAGCAATTGGCTGATGATCATCTTATTATGTTGACGGTAAAGAGCAAACCTGCTAGTAGCAATACATTATCTCCAAATAAAAATGAGATTTTTACAAATTCCCATATGACCAAGTGCTTTAGCTTTAGGAAAATCTTATTAGCTCGGGGTGTGAATGTGTTACAACTTAAACAAACTCAAAGCTTATGCTCCAAGTAAACATTGTTCAAAATAATAGTGTAGAGTAGAATCGGAAGATATTTTCTTCCACGAATCATGAATAATAATAGTATCTTTTCACTTTTACTCGTATTTTTTGCCTTAAAATTTTTTAATCGTAGAAATATTCTTGAATTTGCCACTGCATGACATACTTATCCATATAAAAATTGTAGCATTAAAACAATAACCGAACTATGTATTGTCTTTTAGTTGACCTCTTCGATTAAACGCAAATAGGTCTCATTTTGAACTAGATTCACATCCGAATTCCGAAAAAATATAAATATTAGTATTAATATTAAACATTTCATTGTCTAACAATAACCTTTTGCACAATTAAAAGTCTTTAGAGATTGGGTCTTAAGTTGTGTCACAAACACATAGTTGTTACAAGTTCATGTAATATAATATAAGTGGGGTACAAGTTCATATTTCATAATCCTACTGCAAACTATTAATAAACATGTAAACGTGTTATATAACAAGAGTTTATTGATAACACTCGAGTAAAAGAGGGAGAGATTTTCACCATCCTCTATTAATGTTTTTGTAGTACTTATCAAGTGGGAGAATGTAAGAAGGTTTATTGCCTTAATCCTACTAAAGTGATCTTCTAATCAATAAAGAATTGCAAGAACTTATTATTTATCAAGGACTCAAATCCTATCTCTTTTGGCAACCTGTTATCAGTATTTAAAGTGGTTTGCAAAGGCTTAAGGGTTCCTAATTCTATAAGGATTGAAATACATTAATTCTATAGCATGAAGGATATCTCTAAGTGTTTCTTGATGGGCAAGACACTTAGAGAGATGCATATAAATAGAAGGCTCCCTCCTAGAACCGAAACCACCCAAGCTAATCATAAATTCACCCCATCTAGAATTACAGCTATAAAGATCGGTTTCTAAGGAGAAGAGCTTCTTATCTCTTTGCGCAATTTGATCTGCACCAACATCATGTCGGATTCAAGTTAGTGTTCAATTTGATATAACGGTGAAGATTAACAGTTAGAGCATTCACAATGGGAGGCGTAAATTCCAAAGTGTAAGGCCACTTCTACATTCTTGTTAGACATTCAGATGGTGTAAATATAATTTTTTTTAACTCCAATTGAGAAGATGTAAATACAATTATATATATTCAATTTTCTTGTGTTAACTTTATAAATTAATTATGTGTGTTTAAGTTTATTTTATTTTTTCTTACTAATGGATTTTTAAAAATTTAAATTCAGAAAAGAAATGATTTTTATCCAACAAGAACTGGTAGTGATGGAGGAATTGTGATTTTGTGAACGAGTGCATTTCAATTGCCTGAGATCTGAACCGTTGATTTTGAACGGAGAGAGAAGCACTACCGTTTATCATATAGACGTTGGGATTTTTGGAGACCAAGTGGTTAGTGCACTAATGTCACAGGCGCACTCAACGCACTCAACCAAGCGGGGCTATGAAGACTGAGAGTATTTCAATTATATGATGAGTGAGTAGGTATTTCAATTGTATGATTAGTGAGATGTGAATTTTATAATGAATATGGACATGTGGCAACCAAAAATTTTATCCGAAAATTTTATCTGAAATTTGAGATGTGAATTTTATAATAAATATAGACATGTGGCAACCGAAAATCTTATCTGAAATTTGAGATGAGAATTTTATAATAAATAGTGACACGTGGCAATTGAAAATCTTATCAAAATCAATCGTTTAGTATAAAAAATAAAAAATAAATTAAATTGAATAGTAATTGCCTTTGCCCCTTGCCCATAGGTGAAAACAAAATTGCAAGGACTGCCACTATTCACATGAATAATGACAACCCTTACGTTGCCCTTGCCCATAGGGGTGGAAGTGCTCTAACGTGTAAACTTGGAAAATTTGCAGCATTTCCCTCTCATCTCTCCTACTTTACCTGATGCACGGCCCACTTCATATATGTGAAAAATAGATGTAAAGCTCTATTATTTTTTTGCATTTAGGCCGATTCCTCTATTTTTACACCCATACACACACCCACTACGTATATTTCCGGTCAAAAAGGATGTAAATGTGATATATACCCTCTTATATATACCCCAAAGAGGTCATGCTCTAAGAATTTACTTGTAATCTTCTTCGCAATTCATAGAGCAGCTTTGGGCCCACATTACAGTAGTTATATTACCATGTCGATCAGTTCACATCAACCCATAACACAAAAACAAATAAAAGTTGTCATGGGGCCAAAAAACCCAGCTCGACGTCGGGTCAGAATTAAATTCCCATATGATGATAGTTGAAATTAAATAAGGGGAATGCTAGCAACTTTCTCTCTAACCTTCTCCTTTGGACCTTCTCCATTTTACTCATGACATGTGTCACTTTCCATACACTTAAAATAATGTTATAAATGCATCACACAAGCTAAATTTTTTTTTCCAAGTTTACCCTTATTAAATATAATGATTTTTTTTTACAACTTTCTTACCACCTTATTAAAAATAAATAAATAAAAGAAAAAAACATCAATTAATTTTTTTGAAAAAAAAAATGTTTTCTTTTTTTTAGTGAGAACTTTTTTTTAATTACAAAAGAAGTTCATGCTATGCTAGGTCAACAATTTATTAGTACAATCTATATTCTTTGGAAGAACGAAAAGCATATTTTTTAAATATAAAAAAACCTACGTTTTTTCTTATTTAGTTTTTTAATATGGTGGAAAGAAAGTTATGCAAGGACTGAAGGTTTTATTAGCAACAAATGTATTCTAGGAAAAAACAAAAATCAAAGAGTTTTTTTTATTATATTAAAACCTTTTTTTTCTTATTTAATTTTTTAATAAGGTGGAAAGAAAGTTGTTAAGATACTAGCTTGTTGTAAAAAAGAAAACAACACATTCAATAAGGGTTAATTTGGAAAAGAAAAATTAGCTTGTGTGATGCATTGATGACATTGTTTTAAGTGTAAGGAAAATGACACATGTCACGAGGAAAATGGAGAAGGTCCAAGAGAAGATTGCTAGCATTCCTCATTAAATAATAGGTGGTTGTTGATATCTCATAACTATCAGAAAAGGCCAAAAGGAACTACCAACCTGTAATTCCGATGTGATGATGATTAAATAAGAATTTATGCCACATTTAGCTAAATGTAAAGTTGGTTCAGTACTCATTAAATAACACCATTTTATTTATACATTTTATTTTGTATAAGTTGATTTTTTTATTTTTTTCTATTTTTTTTTTTTGAGTTACGATAAGTTGAAGTTTTTCATTGGATTCCATATAGCATCATAATAAGAATTGAATTATTGGTTCCACATTTAGCTCTCTTTTTTCTGAACCAATTTAGCTCTCTTTTTTCTTCACGTGATGTTGTGAAATTATTGCAAGCGCACAATTCGCACAAGTAATATAGAAATAAGTAGAGTATCGTTCCCACGAAGACTGTAATTTCCTATTAATTACCAATTATGATTAATTCAAAAGTTTATCTAAACAATTGATTAAGAAGATTGATTGATTTAAGTAACCTAAAACAATTATGAAAAATAGCAATTTAATTAATGATAGAAAATTAAGATGATGAGACACTAGAGCATCCGATTTCACCATAACCAATTCCACTTAATTCTTATAGCCAATTAACCCTAATTACTATCCATGTTGACAGTTGGTTTCTCCTAATTCATTCGATATCCCCTCTCGGGCTCAACCAAAAGTATTCTTAATTAACAACCCATTCTCTCTCGAGCAACAGATTTAGAAAATCAAGAACCCATTAAGTTCTATGAGAATCTGCAAGAAAACTGCATGAGTCATGTTAGTCCCTCTCGGGCACTCATTCAAGTCATGGTATTTGTTACAAGAAGCAAACACCAAACATCTCCTCTCGGTCTCCGCTTGGATCATCAATTAAATATTAGCTAGATATTTAAATCATTAAGAACAGTAACAAATACTCAACATGGGATAATAATAAGAAATTAATATAACTATAAAAATTAAGTATTCATGGTTAGGCTACATCGTAGCCCTAGCAAGGGAAATTAGTTCATGACAAAAGAAAATATAAACAAGAGAATTATTGTCATAAAACCGATTTGGCCGATGGACTTGATCTTCGGAGTCTCTACAGGAACACCTTCGAAAGCTCCTCAAGTAGTGCAGCAGCAAATCCTTGGCTCTCTCTGATGTTTCTCTGGGTGTATGAAAGTTGGTGGAAAAGTATGGTATATGGGAGGATGATCTAAAGAGATCCTTAGGGTGACCTTATATAGTGTAAAACAACTAAACCCTATCCTTAAAAGGTCTGGAAAAACTCCCCTAAAGCAAAACAAAATCCCAAACAATTAAGGAAACAAATTAGGAAAGAATCCTTCTTTGACTTGGAAACACGTCAGCCAACTTGCATGCACGTTTTGGGGTCGTTCCACTTCCTAGAAAATTCTGGAAAAATATGAGAAACGTAGCTTTATGTCTAAGCTTTCCAGGCATATATTACACGCCACTAGGAAAAATCGGAAAGGTCTTCAAATCTTCAATCTTCCACAGCAGTGCAGTTCTGACGGGATTTCAACTTAGGCTGTCTTGACTTGCAAGTCTGGAGCATTTGGCTTGGTAGAAAATTATGAAACTTTGATAAAATGATCTTGAATGTCTTAGTTTTCCTCTCCAATTGGCCTTGTGCTAAAATTCATTCGAAAAGTCGATTTTCAGTTGAAATCCTTCCAAGAGCGCAGAATCGCTGAAAATAAGGAAAGTAAGGTAATAATGCTCTTTTTAATTAACTTTCCCTACAAAAACCAAATAAAAGAGGTATAGAAATATAGGAAATAATACACTTATCACGTGACCATGACATCATGCTTTCTTTTATGGATGACGACACATATGACATCATCCAATTTATGCCACGTAGTCTATAATTTCACATAATCATTGTATTTGCTGCCCCTCATCTTTCTTTGGGGTAGATGGATTGATTGGAATGAAATGACAACCCCCAGTTTTTACTCTATGCTTTACCAATGAAAATAAAGGAAGCAAATATCTGGTTCCTACCTTCCTCCATCTCTCTAAATCATTTATATCATCACTAACTAAAAAAAATAAAAAAAATCTCCCTTGGAGATGCTCTAACGGAACTTTTGGCATTCCAACCAGATTCAGTTCTAAATTGGAACACTATGTGATGTCAAATTTTACCATTAAAACTCCACCTTGCATTTTAACATCTCAGTTGGAGATGCTTTTATTCAGTTCGTTCACCTATTATTTCTACACACCTATATTCCTGACTTTCCCACCTATATCCCTAACCCTAATCGGAATTTCTTTTTTTAATTTCTTTGGATAGTTAGAGATGATAATGCCTATGCCTGCCACTTGCCAACAGGCATCACCTGTCTCAAGTTTAGGTCTTACCTCCTTCATACACTACTAAAGAACAATAATAATAATAGAGTTGAGGCGATCAAGTCTCTCTCATCACGTGATAAATTTTACTTCCTTGATTACTTTGACCAACTGATCTCTTGGGAGAGAGACAAGCCGAATCATATCGACGAGGAAGGATCCTAGCTACAAATCATATTGAAAGGACCATTAATTCTTTCTTTATGACTTTTGCTGAGACTTGAGAAGACATACGCTCCTGCACTTATATTTGATGATCAAGACACTACCAGGGCATTGTAGAACCAAGGGAGGTTCATGCAGCCGGTTTCACAGGGGACCACAATTGGTACAAAAGTACAACAGATTATGTAGTCAAAAGTCTTGCAAGTACAATCAAATAATATATCGGAGTTGAAAACACCAGTTTCTTCTTCTATATGTACTTTGTTATGACTCGTTTACGGTAGCTGGTTCAACTTTGAATTCCTCGAATGTCTGGCTTTCGGGTTTTAATATAAGAAAAAAATGCTAAAGTTTCACCGACTTTGGAAGGTTCTGTATATATTATCACCGACTTCGTTTAACAAAATGGCGTGACACTAATCGGTCTCAGTCTATCAAAGTCTGTCACGTAAATTTCTTTTGTGTCATGTTGACCACCTAAACTATTTTTTAATTAGTACCAGCATTGTCTTCCCTTCCCATCCCGCTATAGGTCTAGGGTTGTTAAAATTAGAGGTATATAACAGGCCAATTATTTTTCAGTTTGTGATTCTTACCTACGTTTAATATATATATATATATATATATATATAATACGATGTAATTAATATGAGATGGATTTGGTGGCATAATTCGATAACCCGGTTATGTTCCGAATCCATTAATCCGTTACGTTAACAAAACAAATCTAGTTCTTACCTAATCTAATTCGATTTGATATAATATATATTTTATTTTTACTTACTTAATATATATGCATGAACGTTTTGTAAATAAATAAAAAATATTTTTCAACTATTTGGATATATAACATAAAAGAATTCGAATATGATATCAGATAATCCAACAAATCAGATGTGGATCTAGTTGTGAGTGATCCGTCAAATTTTCGGATCGAATCGGGTTGAATATCTTTTGAAATCGAGTCAGATTTCAAGTGCTCTGCTTCAACTCCGATCTGTTTACAGGTTAACTACTTTAGCTAGAAGCCCTTTGCTAATTCTTACCTACTTAATAAAGTGACACACCAACAAGTATTTTAATTAATTTAATTGAAAAGCAACTTATAAGAGTAGGGGTGGGCATCAATCCGGCCGATCCGGTTACACCGGCCGAACCGATTATATTGGTTTGGTTTGGTTTGGGTTTGACCAAAGAAAAAGTCAACAGTTTTAAAAACCGATCCGAACCGGTTTGGTTTGGTTCGGCTGCGGTTTGAGCATTTTGTAAACTGTCCTAAACCGAACCGGACTGATTAAAAATAAATTTATTATTTGTTAAATATATTTTACATTTGGCAAGGCTTGAGTGGTTCTTTGTAATTGTTATCATGCACCATACCGCACATGATTGGACTCCAAAATCCTGAAAAACTCATCCAAAACTAAAACTCACGGATCTAGTCTTTCTCTACCTCTCTCACATTTCTCTCAACCTCTCCTTCGTTTCCTAACCCTAGCCGCACACAACACTCACTCACTACTCTCATCTCATCTCATCACATCATTCATCTCCATCTTCATCACCTTTGGCAGACAAGGTCATCACCTTTGGCCTCTTCATCTCTCCAGTGTAACCTTTCTCTCTCTCTCTCTCTCTCTCTCTCTCACACACACACACACACACACTCACTCACTCACTCACTCACTCTCATTCTGTAGATTTGATGGTTTTCTTATTCAAGTTTCTGATTTGGGTTCATATCTCTCATGGTTTTTGATGATTTAGATACATATGGGTCTTCATTTTGTCTTTTTTTCTGGTGAAATTAGTGGGTTCTGCTATGGTGATGTGTGGGTGCAATGGGGTGGGGTGGGTGGGATTTGCAGAAAGTTAAAAAAGAAGATGGGGTATTTGAAGAGATTTGGCTTGCTTTTGACTTATGCTTTCCCTTTTTTTTTTCGTGACTTCCCTTTTGTTGGCTTGGCTGTGCGAAGGAGTTCTCTTCTTCAGGTTTGGTTGGCTGCGTTTTTTTATCTTGGCTTTACTCCTTTTTTTTTTTCCTTTTTTTTCTTTTTGCTGGTTTGTCTTTTTGGTTGGCTGGAGACTTCTTTTGTTGGTTTGTCAATTCAAGGGAAAATTATCTTCCTTTTGAATCTTGTATAAACCTGAAACCAAAAGAACTTTAAGAAAAATAGAAAACAATAATAATAAAATAGGGGAAATACGGTTTAAGTTTGTTTTTTTTTCAATTGTGTGTTTATTATGTTGAAACTAAATCTGTGATTGTGTTTCTTATGTAGAGATGAAGAAATCAAATGCTATGGGGCCTTTACATATTTCTTGTGATTGAGAATGGAAATGAAGACATGCTGCTTATTGTTTTTTCATTTTTTGGTGTTTGAAAATTCTAGTTTGATTTGTATTAATTAGTTGGATATTGAAGTTTATTTCTATTTGTATGCAAATGTGGGATTGTATGTTGAACTTTGTTTTACTGGAAATTTGGTTAACTTTCCATGTTTGATGTATTGGAGATTCTGATTATTTCATGAAAATGTTGATGTATGTAGCTGTATCAGTTTCTATTTTAGGATGTTTGTTAATAGGTTCTTTGTTATTGTAAGACGTTTTCTTTTATGCCTAAACCGGCCGAACCAAACCGCACCAAACCGGATATGAATGGTTTGGTTTGGTTTGATTTTCATTTTGATTTTAACTCAAACCGAACCACACCGGACCGTGAAAGTTTAATTGGTTCAGCTGTGGTTTGAGGGTGAAACCGGACCAAACCGGACAGTGCCCACGCCTATATAAGAGTGATTTCATTTCTCATTTACTCAAACATTCAAATATTTGATAGAAGGGTAATCTGTATATGTGTATAGACACAAGATTAACCATACTAGCTGACCACCTTATGTGGCAGCTAATGTGTATATGCCACGTCACTTAAATGTGGCCAACTATGTTTTTCTTTTTTCCTTTTTAAATTAAGTAATTTATATTTTCAACTTTTCTTCTTCGTTGTATCCCTTTGGCTGCCCTTCTCCTTCCCTTTTGGCCTTTGCTCATCCTCTTGCGATCTCTTTGACAACTCTGCCTCCAAAAAATGACGTGGCACAAACAACTTATATCAATGGCAGCTGATGCGTATTTGCGATCTCCATGACCACCTTATATCAAGGGCAACATTACCAAGGTGGTCATATGGGGATGTCCGAAATTCTTAAATGGGTCGGCCCTGTTAGTTGTATACCTCTAATCCAAATTCCCATTTTATTCATGGAGTCGTTCTGTGGTGAGGGTGTTATGGATGGACCATAGATGTGGACCTTCATATTAGCCACATGATTAATCTAAATAGTAAATTCACTTAAATTTACTGAAATGATCATGTGGCTAATATAAAGGTCCACTTGAATGGTCCATATATGACACCCTCACTATAGAATTTTGATTTATTCATGTTTTTGTTACTCTTACGATTGGGTCTTAAACAGCCCATCTTCTTGTTGTTTGGGTGATTTAAGCTCAAAGCCTTAATCACATGGGGTTTCATATTTGGTTTTTCCTCTCTCTTTTTTCCCCTTATTTGTTTTTTTTCTTAATACTCAGTTCACTTATATTTGGTTCTTTCCTCTCTTCATGGGTCAATAGCTCTTCGACTTCAAAAGTTCTATCTTACTTCATGAGTGCGACTTGTGCTTTGACCTGCCCCAGTCTAATTACATGAATAAGTACTTTACAACAATTCATGAATTGAAGACTCTATAACATCATCAAACTTGGATTTAATGCATGAAACCCTTCTCTTGGTTCTACAAAGGCTTAAATGCCGAAATGGTCCCTGTGTTTTACCTTATCGGCCAATTTAGTCCCCGTGTTATTAATTTGGCCAATTTAGTCCCTGTGTTTGTATTTGTTAACAAATTTGATCATTCCGTCAAAATTATGTTAAAACCTGAAAAAAGAACATTTAAAATTAATTTAAAAATCTGTAATTAATTACAAAGATTTAAACTCAAATAATAATAATGCTAAAATGATTAAAACCCACACAACCTCAACCTCCAATGGTCTCAATTCCTGTAGGAAAAAAAAAAAGGTTCTTAGTCGAATTGATGCCTACTCTTTTCTTACGGCAATTTTTCTTCTCTCTTATGTTTTAGATTTTCTCATACTCTACCCTTCATCTCTCTCTCCTCTCCGATCCATTGGCCCGAATGTCGTCAACTTTTGCTGCAGCGAGGATGATCAATTGGCGGTAGAGCCATCAAGGTTACGGTGACCGGCTATGAAGATCTTCGTGATTTGTCAGAGAGAGAGAGAGAGAGAGAGAGAGACTTGTTGTGGTTTAGGTGGGGTTGGAATGGTGGTGAGGGTGGCTATAGGTTTACGGTTGGAGTGGTGGTGGTGAGGGTGTCTGGGTTTGGGAGGTGGTTCAGGTGTGAGCGTGAAATTTTAAAAAAAATATATTCCATTTTAAGATTGAATTTAAAATTTTATAGTAAATTACAGTTTTTAAAATTAATTTTAAATATTTTATATTTTATATTTTTAAGGGAATGGACCACATTGACTAATATATACAAACACAAGGACCAAATTGGCCAAATTGAAAACACATGGACTAAATTGGCCAATGAGATAAAACACAGGGACCATTTTAACATTTAAGCCTTCTACAAATTCAGGTTGATTAATTGAATTTAAAGCAACTAGAAATATAAACATTTTAAAAAAGCAATGGAAAACTTAAAATGGTTTTTTTTTTATAAAAAAAAAAAAGGAAAATGGCAATTTATATAATAGATCAAGATTACGAAACTTAATGCTAATGGATATAGAGCATCTACAATGGGCTCTCTAAACCACCTCCTTAGACAAATTTTAGGGAGGATTTGGAAAAATACAAATCCAACCATACTCCCTATCCACCTCCTAAAATATGGAGATCTCTAAGAGCTCCTAAATCTGAGGAGAGAGAAAGGACTCCTAGTGGCTCCCTATAATTTAATGCTGCTTTATTTGATGAGTATTTCATACCTTTAATTAATGTTAATTATTTTTTATATTATTTTTTAATAGAGATGGACCAATTAAAAAAGAGTTATAGTATGACTCCCTAAACTAGAGAGCATGATTGTAGTTTAAATTTTATAGGGAGCTCCTAAAATAACTTTTATATGTTTTTAGCTAAAATTTAACTAAAAAATAGAGAGCATGATTGTGGATGCTCTTAATCAATGTATAATTCTTATAGAAAATTTGGGATAAGTGCAAAATTTAGAACATAAGTTGGGTCTAATCCTTGTATTTGTTGTCATTGATATAAGTTGTTTGTGCAAATATCTCAAGGGAGAATATTTGCGAGATTCTTCCACCCTTCGAGCTTCCTTATCTTTCTTCTTCCTCAATTCCTGTAAAATAGATTGGAGTCAACGGACCACACTTGGGGGATGTTGGCCAAAGGCCCTCTGATGCCTAAGTCACTTAAATGATCTTTAGGAAGATACGAAAATAATGGAAAGGTCAGAGTTTTCTCCTACGGAGAGAGCTGGCTGGTCGGAGCCATATGTGTGGTGGCAGGTGGCTGTGAAGGAGAGAGAAAGAGATGAATTTTGCTAGGGTTTCAGAATTACCTCTTGTGCGTTGTGTAGCCATCTATTTATAAACTCCTTGCTTGGCTAGGGTTTGAAGAATAATCCTTTATTTAATTAGGATTATTCTTACCAAAAAATGAATGATAGGAATAATCAAGGAGATTTGGTTGAAATCTCATCCTTGATTTGGGAAGATAAGTCTATCTTAAATTAGGGTAATTAGTTGACCTAAGGAATTTCCTTTTTCCACATGTAACCCATTCATTGGTTGCTGAAATATGTGTTCCCAAATATGTGCTTGGACTTCCTTAGTAGGTTGAGCTGCTTTTTTGAGTTGGGCTCCTAATTGGAGTAGGCCTTTGATTCTTTATTGACCAAGGATGCCTAACCATCATAAATACAAGGCTCCTCTTCATATCACAAAAGTTTTCTTCCTCTACTTCCTTGCTTGTGAGAAAGATCTTGGAGGAGAGATTTGCTTGTCGAGGAGAGGAATTTCCGTGCACACCAAGATAGATCACGCTTGGTTTTTTTTCCCTTTGATTTTCTTCACGGCGAGGACCGGTTGACCTTTGTTGGTCGATTGTTGTCATTATGCAGCGGCTGGAGCTGCGACGAGGGCTGCTGGTTTTTTTATTTATTTATGTTGTGCTGCATCGTGGGCCAAGCCCAGTGGCTGGCTAAGGTGGCATGGTGCTAGTGTGGGTCGGGCTGCACTATTGCCTCATCAAAGGCCTTACTTCTTGAGCGGTGGCATTGTCTGGTGCTGTGAAGGTGCTACAGCTTGGGCCGTGCTGGCTACTCAAGTCGCGTAGGTCATTAATTTTTTTTACCGCAAACTAGGGTTTTTAATTTGCAATTTGACTTGTGAATTTCTTCCTTTTGCCGTTGTTCAACCATCATGTCATCTGACAAGGGAAGCCAGTCATCAAGTTCACAAGTGCCATGGCAAAAGGGGATGGGATGGAAGTGTTCTTAACAATTTAGAATTACAATATAGCATTAAATGCATTCTTTTATTATTTGATTTCATATGTGTATAATTGGAAAATTAAACAAACTTTGTTTACATTCGTACACAAACCAAACATGGGAAAGGAAATTAAGTGGTATTTTCCAGTTACTTTCCCAACATTACCAAACATGGAAAGGAATCTTCAATTTCTCATCCCTTGGACAATATCATGGGAAATGATTTCCCATCAAATCCTTTCCGGGAACCAAATGGGGTCTAAAATATTATTTTGACAAATTAGAAAAAATATGTATATACATACTTCTTTAATTGTACGTATGCAAAATAAATAATCTTGAATACAATATCGTTTGGCTACTCAATTGTGTTATTGAAAGTTTAGCACTTTCTTAAAGCACTGTGTTCATTGATTTTGTAGGATACAATTGGAAATCGAAACGGTTTCCGATTTGTCTAATTTTTTGCAAGGATGATCTATGAATGTAGACTTAAAAAATAGATAGTTTGGATTGTTGGAAAAAAAATTCGTAAGGTACCCTAAAGGGTGTCCCTAAAATACTCAATAGAAGGTAACTATATATATATAAGACCAACTAGTATTTGATTAATTTTTTTTTTGGTCAGAAACAGTGCTTTCATTCCAGACGGGAGTAGCCAAGAAGCCAAACCCAGGAAAAATACAAAAGCAACAAACAAGGAAGTCCAAGCCACAAGGGGGACAACAAAACCAAAATGCAATACAAAGACAAACTAGAAGAGGAAGAAGAAAGACAAAGCAGCACTAGGAACCACTGTGTTCATAGGCCTCCTAGCCAGCACCAGACTAATCATTTGTTGGAGGGCACGGAAGGCCATCCTTATTCAAGATGAACGTGAGAGAGGATGGAGGCCTCAAGGCCCAAACTTCGTCGCACATCCTCGACTTAGCAAGCTCTGCCAAATGATCTGCCGTCTCATTTGCGGTTCTGCGAATCCAAGTCCAACTATAAGATCTAAACGCCAGGAGAAAGTCTCTTATATTACTATGGATTGGGTAAATCTCCCACTTCCCCTGAGAGATGTCACCATTTGTACTTTTAACGGCTTCAAGGAAATCAGACTCGAAAGAGACCATTTGATCACCCCTATCCGAAGCAAATTTGCACCCTTCTAGGCAAGCTAAACATTCAGCCATTAGAGTTGAGTTCGCCTGAGCCAGCAGCCAAAAACTGTCCATTGTGGTCCACAACCACCATTCCAATCCCCACAGATTTAGAGATCGGGTCCCAAGCCACATCCACGTTTAGTTTTACCAAGGGGCTGAGAGGGGGCGACCATGCCGTATTATGTGTCAAGTTTTGGGGCCTAGGACTGCAGTTTGCTTGGCAACGCACCATGGAGGAGAGGAACTCATTAGCTGTGTTTGAAGCCCATTGGATAGTGTCCCTAGGGGAGGGGGAGCGTTGCTCCATTATTGCCTTGCACCTCTCCTTCCATATGTGCCAATAGAAAAAGCATATAATGGTTTTGATCCTATCCACATCATTCTGCTTCGTGTCGATAGTAGAAAACATACAGCATAGCCAGACGTCCAGAGTAGAAATAGAGCATTTATCCACTCTAAGACATAATGGGCTGCCAAACCAAACCGGCTCGACCCATGGGCAGAGAAGAAGCATATGCTCCACAGTCTTAGGGTAGCAATTACACAAAGGGCATAAAGGAGTCTGGGCGCATTTCCTTCTGAAGAGGTTTGCAAATGTGGCAATAGCATTTTGAACGCCCGCCACAAGAAGGTTTTTATTTTGGGAGGGACACTGGTTTTCCACATCATTTTCCAGCAATCAGTGTCCACAGTCGTAGACGAGGAGGGGTGGTGAAGGTGCCTGGCAGCGTTTACACTATGAAGCCAATGATACCCGAATTTCACAGAGTAGCAACCATTTCTATCCCGGGGCCATACCAGTCGGTCCGACAACCTACCACTTCCTATCTGGACTGAACGAATGGCAGAAGCACCCTCCGTAGATAGGGCATGAAGGATAGGCTCTAAATTCCAATTTGCAGTGTCACGATCAATGATGGTTTCTACTCGTTGATCCCAATTAACCTCCACCCCTTCAACTGGTTTCAGACTAGCATCCGGGAGGCAAAGTAGCCATCTGTCCACCCAAACTCGAATTTTATCGCCCCTCGTGACTTGCCAAGTAGCCACGGGGAGGAGGATGTCTCTTCCAGCTAGAAGACTAGCCCATGCCCAAGAAGCTCTTCCACTTTTCTTGGCGTCCAGGAAATTCTCATGAGATAAGTATCTGCATTTTAGGATTTGGGCCCAAAGAGCGTTCGGCTCGTGAAGGAGTCTACAACACTGTTTTGCCAAAAGGGCAATATTGAACTCTTGAATATTGAGAAAACCCATTCCTCCGTCCTGTTTTGCTTGGCCCATAGAGTCCCAACTCACCCAGTGTATTATTCGTTCATCTAACTTTTGACCCCACCAGAAATTAGCAAGGATAGAGTTGATTTCCTTGCACAATGAGTTTGGGAAGAGGAAGATGTTCATCTCGGGCAAGCTGGCACAGCAAGGGCGACAACTTTGGTAAGGGTCTCCCAGCCAGCTTGTGAGAGGAGTTGATGCTTCCAACTCTGAACCTTCTGCAAGATTTTGTCTTTGACGAACATAAGGGCATCCTTCTTTGCCTGCCCCCAAATGGTTGGGAGGCCCAGATATTTCCCAGGATATGTTACAATTGGCATGCGAAGGATATGGTTGAGGGATGAGCGAATTGGGTCAGGTGTGTTGGGGCTGAAGTAGACACTTGACTTCTCCAAGCTCACTTGTTGACCAGAGGCGTAGCAAAAGTCATGAAGGATTCTTGTGATGTTGTGGCAATTCTATTCATTAGCCTTCAGAAAAAGTAATGTGTAGACTACAAAGAGGAGGTGCGACAGGAGAGGTCCACCGGGCGCAAGTCTAATTCCCTGAATCAAGTTAGCATTACATGCATGATTTATTAATAGGGAGAGAACTTCATTGATCATTAGGAAAAGGTAGGGTGAGAAATGGGATCTCCCTGATGAATGCCCCGAGAGGGGAGAAGTATCTGCCAGGTTTGCCGTTGATCACCAACGCAAACCTAACAGACTTTACGCAATTCATGATAAGCTGGATCCAAACTTCAGCAAAGCCCATTTTTTCCATGACAGCACCAAGGAAATCCCACTCAACACCGTCATATGCCTTGTTCATGTCAAGCTTTATGCCCATCTCAAATTTCTTGGTTGACTTTATTGACAGTTTTTTTTCTTAGTTGAAAGAAGTTTGAAGTTCGATTAACATAAATATGAGGAAATATAAGAGAAAGTACTGAAAACTAATAAAATGGGAGTTGTTCATCCACTTCTTAATAGTTTTTTTTTTCCTTTTAATGCAAGCATATTATAGGGAGGGACAATCAAACTTAACCATCAATGGCATGTTTACTCATCAAGAATGAGTATCGAAATGATTCCAATTCCTCTTTTTCCTGTGTTTACTCACACAAAAGAGTATTGGAATGATTCCAATTCCTAACTTCCCTAGGATTTAACACATAACATATGAAAAATTATTTGGGTTCTACCTTAAAATCCATAATCGAATTAATATCCTCAAAATCAAAAATGGGATTAACTAAGGAGAGTAGTTGATATGATTCCAATGCATTGATTCCCTATCTAAATTCTTTTATTCATAGTAATAGGACAAAAATATACCGACCACATATCCATAGCCCTCCATTAATTAAACCCATTCTTATATATAAGACAGGTCGACTCTTCAAGCATGGTTCACGCACCTTGTGGCTGTGATTTATTGCTTGTGGTGCTATCAGGGGATTGTAAGCCCAAGGTAATATGCAGTATCCAAGCTGCTTTCGTCGGGAGTCTCTTCCAATTTTTTATTTTTTTTTAAAGTTTGGTCACCTATCTTGTCCCTTCTCTCTTCTACATTGTGTTTAGCCATTGTACGAGTTCCCTAGCTTACAGGTTTATTTATACTAATTTTTTTTCCTTGCCTAACCGGTACTAGATTCAACTTTTAAGTCTTGCAACTACAAATTTGTTTCAATGTGGATTACGTGCCATTTTTAATATATAATTGGCAAGGAATCTTTGCTATATCAGGAACCTTTGTTTGATCTTTCAATAGGACCTAAATTATGCTGCGGTTATTGTATATCAGAAACCTTTGTTTGGTCTTTTTTTCAATATTTTTTGGTATTTAAATTGGTCGTTGACGCCACACTGACGTTAGCATGACGTCAACTTGCCCAAGCAAGTCTTGCCTTCGCACTTGCCCAATTTCATGGTCCACTTCTTCCCAAACATCCATCTAAACCTCCTTATTTCGTTTCTCCTTTTTATGAACATGGTTTTTTTTTCCTTTTTATTTTGTCGATATATTGGTTATTAGTTTTATATAAAGTTAGTTCTTCAATGCTCGAGACATTTAATTATCACAAGACACGTAACCTGTATGCACTCTCTAATTCACCTAAACTTTGTTTGATTCTGACTTGTTAAAAGTATCCCACCTGAAATGACGGAATTTAATTTTAGATTATTATAAATAAACCCAATTCTAGGCATGTATTTATAAAAAAACCCACACACTATTTAAATATAAAAATACACCCAAAATCAATTCTAAAATAAACAATTGTATATTTTTTGGGTGTGTTTATAAATGAGTTTTGAGTGTGTGTAATGATGGGTTTTGGGTGTGTTTATAAAGTGTTTTGGGTGTTGAGTTTTTTTATAATTTCAACCCCCATTTTGGGTGTTTTAGTTAAACCCCCTTTAATTTTATATACTATGCTGCGGTTATTGTATAGGGAATATAAAATCACATATTAGGCATTTCAAGCACTGGATGTTTTCCCTTTTCCAAGACATTTGGAATGTTACTTGCCAGTTTCTCAATTTTTGTCTAGATTTGGAAGGTTCAGATTTACAGTCTGCAAAATTACATACCAAACTTAAGTTCTCAATTCGATTTAAACTGTAGAACATACTTAAATGTCTGATAAGAGAAACTTTCTTTTGAGTTCGACTTTTTAAAATTCTTATTTAATGAAAATTTGGTAAATTGCACACAAAAAAGGGAAAAATCCATTTTGGAAAAAAAAATATTAGATTGTAAAAGAAAAACAAAAAACCCGTAAAAAAAACACACACATAGACCTAAACTCTGACTCTGACAGTAAGTAAGAGAGCACACAATTCATACAACGTGTCTTGCCCACGCATTCCGAGCAAACTTTAGCAAGTCAGGTCGTTTGCTCCAACTTCGAATTTCTCGCAAAAGTTTTGGTAATTTATAATAGTGCTGCTATTCCACTCTGTTCTATTTTTCCACTCATTTTATTATCGAAATTTAAAAGAGAAATTTATTCTTTTGTAAAATGACTTCTAAGACTTAAACCCACCCCGCCCCCCTCCCCACGGTCTCCCTTCTCACTTTTCTTCATTCTTGGCGCCACAAGAGGACGCCTCCTTCTCCCTCTCACTTTTCTTCATTCCTCGCACAACTTGAGAACGGGGCATTATATATATGTCTCTGTTTTTTTTTTCTCTGTAACTTTGGTTTTCAATATATGCATGCATCTGGACATGGATTCTTTTGTTTTTTATTTTTTTTTGGGTGGTTGATTATATTCATTATCATTCATCCATTTACGAATGAAGATTGAAGAATGAAATTTTGGTTGCAAATTGTCGTAGTGGTTAATTACGTCTCGAAAGTTAGGTGAGAAAAAGAAACATTCATTTTGCTTTTTTCTTTTCTTAATGTCGTGATTGAAAGTATAATCCAGATATAGATTTAGAGGAAACAATTGATGTGTAGTTTAACCAATTGAATGAAGCTTCAAATATGTGAAATTGTTATAACTATATTTATCTCTACTAAAACTGTCTGTATCAAGTCAAGGAAATAGAGGATTTTTTTTTTGGTCAGGGAGTCAAGGAAATAGAGGATATTAATGCATTAATGCATACAAAAATGGGGTTGAAGGCTTGAAGCATGCTTTGAATGAAAGCAAGGGGCATGCTGGATATTAATGCATTAATGCATACTAAAAGGGTGTCTTTCGGGATTTTTTTTTTCTGGAATTGGGATTGAAGAAGAAGAAGAAAAGAAAGAGGTTGTTGGGTTTGTTTGAGTCATCTTTTTTAACTTTTTGCTTGATTTTTGAATTTTGATTGAATTAATAATTAAAGGGTATTTTAGAAATAATGGGCCTAAATAGTGCATGCTATAGCAATTTTTTTGTTGGTTTTCCACCCATTGTCATGGCAACACAAGGGCAACAACTATTCACATGAAATATGAGGAAAAAAAATTGTATAGAGTTTTGGTGTGGGAAGTGAAGAATATAAAAATTCTGACATTTTTTCCATTTTTTTCAATTTTTTTGTTATTTAAATTGGCTACTGACGTCACAATGACATCAGCATTAGGTCAGCTTGCCCAAGCAGCATCCCAAGCAAGTCTTGCCTTTGGGCTTGCCCGGGTTGGTGGAGCCCAGCTCTTGCCCTGGCAAGACTTAGGCGCTGGAAACCAGATTGGGGGCCTGCCCGAGCTGGGACCTCCCGGTGAAACTGCTCTTAGTTGAGCTCTTCTACCTCCACTCATGTGGTCAGATGTTCGAAATGCCCAGGCACCTAATGAGCATTTGTATAAACTCCCCTCCCACAATTGATTGTAATTTAAATTATTATTATTATTATTATTTTTAAAAGCATGTTAGAGGCTTGTATTTATTGATGAGTCTACAAAACATCATAACTCAGGAAGGTTCTATTATCACCGATCCCAACTCATGCAACTATAAATGCACCTTCAAGTTGTAGTGTCTTTGTGTCACCTTCCAGGCGTTAATTCTCAGGCGCTCACATTTTAGCTTCTTCAACATTTGAGCACTTCATTTGGTATATGAGTTAAATTGAGCTTAGTTTGTGATAAAATCACACACCACTAGACGATATTGTCCTCAACTTAACCATCTACAAAGCCTAGTAGGTTTCAGTTTTATCACAAAAAGACCTCGGTGATACTAGTAGTGGAATCATTCATTATATGTTGTATTTTTTTTAGTCAAGTTTCCGATGTGAGACTTATATTCTTCAACATCATAAACATTTTAAACTTGCAGTATCAACTTAAACATGGCTGAGGAGCAAGATTTGCATGCACCAGTGAGCAAGTGGAAGATGCCTGTTGGCGTTTTCTTCAAAGATGCAAGGTGGAGTTTCAGTTTTACAATGTTTAATTAGTGCTTTGCTCTCTCTCTCTCTCTCGGGAGCGTTTGCTGTATCAAATTAAGGTTGATAGGGCCTTCCCTTCTCATTGATTCTTAATATTAGTACATGGTTTCTCAGGCGGGTTTTCAAGTGGGACATTCTTGGTAAGGAGATCCTAGATATTGCATTACCTGCTGCTCTGGCTACAGCTGCTGATCCTATCGCTTCTTTGATTGACACGGCATTCATAGGTCACATAGGTACGTACGCTTGCTTTTGCTTTCTTGATTATTTGAAGCACTTAAATTTGGAGGCTTCAATTTTTAAGACAGTTTTGTTCATATTTATGTCTGCATGTTCACAATAAGATACAATTGTGTATTGTGTTTGGCAATATTGACTAGCTAGTTGATATCGAAATATACGGAGTGATATCTGTTTCAATTGGAGTGACTTAAAAACATGAATTTGGTTTTGTCAGGTCCTGTGGAACTTGCAGCAGCAGGAGTATCTATTGCCCTGTTCAATCAAGCTTCAAGAATTACTGTATTCCCATTGGTCAGTATTACAACTTCCTTTGTTGCTGAGGAAGATACTGTTGCAAAAATGAACATCAAATCAGAAAAAGGTGAGCAATTGCAAAAGGCAGACATGCTTGATGACCTGGAAAGAGGGGCTGCTAAACCAAATGGTACAGCTAAAGAAAATGGTAATCATCTGGGAAATGGAAAGATGGAAGAGGCTTCTGCTGAGGATGATGAGCATGTGGTGGCGGGAAAAGGTGCACCTGAAGCGAAAGGTGAGAGCTCAGACAACGGATTACCTGAAAGCAGTGAAGCAAACAAAGCCATAGCAGAAAATGTTAAGCTTGAGAAGGCAGAGAAGGGTGCTGCTAAAAACAGTAATCCACTAGAAAATGGTACTCTTTCCTCACTCATTCTCTAGCTCTCTGACAGATATGCAAATTGAAACACAAAGATCTAATCATCTTGAATAATATTATCATTGTGACATTTAGTAATTGTGATTTCTTGATTTAGGTTCGAGAACCAATAAGAAGGAAAAAATCAAGAAACAGAAGCGACATATTGCTTCAGCATCGACAGCACTCATCTTTGGGACAATACTTGGCCTTTTGCAAACTATATTTCTCATTTTTTCAACTAAAGTTCTCCTGGGTGTCATGGGTGTGAAATCAGTAAGTGATTCATATTTCTTATACTAATAATAAACAAATGAAGATGTATACAATTTGAAGATTAAAACAAACTTCTCCCATATGATCTCTAGAATGTAGAAACATTTTTTATATACATTTTGTAGCTCCCTTAACCCAAAAGGCAGGCTTAATCAACTGAACTTATTAACAGTTTTTTACTTTAAAGATCATTATGGAATGAGGGAAATAATTACAGCTCTTCTTATGGAGCAGGATTCCCCTATGCTAGCCCCAGCACAGAGGTACTTGAAAATTAGATCGATTGGTGCACCAGCAGTTCTTCTCACATTGGCCATGCAAGGGATCTTCCGAGGTTTTAAGGATACCAAAACTCCTTTATATGTCATTGGTAGGCCAAAAAACTTACTGTATATAAGTAAAAACCTGTAGTAATGACCAATTCTTCTGGCTACTTACTCGGGTTTATTTGTTTCATTTGTTCATATCGCAGTTGTGGGATATGGAGTTAACATTGCCTTGGATCCACTGCTCATCTTTGTCTGTGGCTTGGGCATCACAGGTGCAGCTTTGGCACATGTTCTTTCTCAGTGAGTAGTGTGACCCTTGTCATGGTATTATTTTTATTGTTTCATATTTACAGCTGCTATTGAAGTATAGCTGTTTGTAACTTTAATATGTTATTTGATGCATCTTTGCTAAGATTTTTTTATTCGTTTTAGGTACTTGATGGCGCTGGTACTCTTCATAATCTTAACCAAAAAAATTGATCTCTTACCTCCAAGTATTAAAGATTTGCAGTTTGGTCGGTTTCTGAGGAATGGTAATGAGCTCAATTCTTATATCACTATTGTACCTCCATCCCTCAATAATCCAAAATTGGGAGTGGAGATTCAGTGAATATATTATTCTTACATACATACATATATAATTCTTGGTTGGCTTCTGTTTAATTTTTCTTTATTCTTGGTTACAGGTACTCTGTTGTTGGCTAGGGTGGTTGCTGTGACATTCTGTGTGACCTTGGCAGCATCGCTGGCTGCACGGGAAGGTCCAACTCCTATGGCTGCATTTCAGACTTGCCTGCAGGTTTGGTTGACATCATCTCTTCTTGCTGATGGCTTGGCTGTTGCAGGGCAGGTATTTCTTTTTTCTTTTTCTCCATTTAAACATATATCATCTCGAGTGACTTACAGCTATTTTAGTTGCAAGTAAGTAAGCTTCGTACTCAAACAATCTTCGTGTCATTGTTCCCTGCTCTTTAGGCTATTCTAGCATGTGCATTTGCTGAGAAAGACTTCAAGAAGGCCATAGCTACCGCAACCAGGGTATTACAGGTACTTCAGTTAGTACACGTAGCAGCAGAGGCTATGTATCTATAAACCATTCATGACCTGAACTTTATAACTAACCTACTATTTCTTTTTAACAATTTCGTTACGTTCCACATTTGCGAAAACAATCAGCATTTTAATTTGTGAAAGAATATTTGTGCAGATGAGCTTTATCCTTGGTGTGGGGCTTACTTTTGTTGTCGGAATTGGTTTGTACTTTGGAGCTGGAATCTTTTCTAGCGATGTCAATGTTTTGCACATTATAAGGATTGGCCTCCCGGTATGTAATTTCAGGTCATCTAAAAGCTCTCTCTTTCTCAATATATATATATGTATTTTTTTGAATGATGAAAGAATCTTTAAACTAAATTGTTTTCTATCCATCAGTTTGTTGCAGCCACACAACCGATCAATTCACTGTCTTTTGTCTTTGATGGTGTGAACTTTGGAGCATCTGACTTTGCGTATTGTGCATACTCCTTGGCAAGTCTCTTGTAAACCATTTACCACACTATAAATTATACTACAAGTGTTGCAATTGATGTTTCTGAATTCTCTTTTCAGAAATTGTGTTACTAATTCTTCGAACCAAATTCTCTGTTCCTTCTCAGGTTCTGGTGGCCATAGCAAGCATTGTATCCTTGTTCCTTCTCTCCAAATCCCATGGTTTCATTGGAATTTGGATTGCTTTAACCATCTATATGGCGCTGCGTACATTTGCTGGTGTATGGAGGTAATTATCATTTATGTACTTACTTTTCTTTTATCAATGAAGGAGAGATTCGAATTTGAAACCTCTTCCAACATTCTAGCACATAATTAGTATCATCACTAGACTAGGATGTAGTTGGTAATTAGAAAATTGATTTTGGACCCTACATTTGCAGGATGGGGACTGGAACAGGGCCTTGGCGCTTTCTCAAGGGTCGATCACCACCATAGGTTTCATCAGTCTAGTAATACAGCAATATTACGACAGTGCACTCCCATGATTAATTTTTTGCCTTTGTCATCTTTTCGTTACTGTTATTCGTTAGAGTCATAAAAACTCAACTTTCTATCTGCAATTTTTCCTCTTTTTGTATCATGGTGACCTGTCAAGGATGTTTGGTGTTTACATATGATTGTAATAGTCTATAACTTCACAGTCATTGTATTTGGGGAATGAAATGAGACAAACCCCCAGTTTTTACTCTATATGCTTTACCAATAATAAAAAAGGAAGCAAATATATGGTTCCTACCTTTCTGCATCTCTCTATATATTGGAGTGGGGAAATCACAACTCTATCATCTATGTTAGTTATTTCACAAAGCCAGCTCTGGGCCAGTAGAAAGATCCCCATGCAATAACTCGTTGCAACTAAGTTTTTGTCGTGAGCGAGGGTAGGAGATGCAACTGCCACGGGCCCCGGCTCAATGGAGCCCCAAATTTTATTATATTTTTTAAATTTGAGGTCCAATTTGTTATTACCTCTTATATAGATAACTGCAGTATTGTTGATAGGTTGACTCCAGCACCCATGGTTTAGTGGTTTTTTAATTCCAATCTAACCCAAATTCGAATTCTAGCGTATGTGTTGACAGGACCCGACCCAAATTCCATTTTGGAATCCGAGCCGAACCTTGTGCGTGTCCGACACCTGGCAAGTGTCGAGCACAAATGACCAAACTGCCCTTTTAGTCAAAAATTTCTAAAACAACTGGAGTTTGACTTCTGCCGAAAAACTCAGCAGAGTCTCCCCTGAAACAGACCAAACCCAAGATTACACCTGTCAAACATGCATATAAAGTATACACCAACTGCCAGCATACAAAAATTTACATACTCACAGTTAGATAAGTGTTCTAGGGCAATATCAGAGCTCTACACAGATTAGATTACAAGTATAAAATAATTAAACATGACCCTACTTTGTCAAGGAAGGTGGCGGAAGATGGACTCGGCCCGATGGTGGCTCACTGCACACGCTTACTGCTTGGGGCGCGCAAAACACGAAAAGGAGTGAGTGGACCAAAAACAAAGCTTTAGAAACATAGTATAAAAACATACTAACCCCCACTGTAAAAACAATTAGAAAACTAAATTGTTTCTTATATAAATACCCGTACTGGAATCAATGCATTCATATATATATATATATATAGAGAGAGAGAGAGAGAGAGAGAGAGAGAGAGAGAGAGAGAGAGAGAATCAAACACACACTTGATTAAAACATTAAGTCCTCGAAAGCATTGAAAACAACTTTAAATCTACCACCTAGGCGTACCCGTTTATTGTTCCGTCAGTTCCATATAATCCGTCAATTCCTTATGTTTCCGTCAATTCCTCTATAATCCGTCAATTCCTTATGTTTCCGTCAATTCCTCTATAATCTGTCAATTCCATTCTCGTGCCACCGAAGCGACACATTCTCGCAGGTCTCGGTGACGCAGGGTCAACCCAAACCGCTATCTCGCAGGATTCAGGGGACATTAGGTCGACCTGATCCACAATCTCGCACCTCACAGTCCGGGCATCCCCGAAACCCATGGGGCAGTGTCAAGAATGCTGACCTAACCGAAGGCAACTGGATGTCCGTCGACACCATTATAACCGAAGGCAACTGGATGTACGTAAACATCATTATAACCGAAAGCAACATTTAAATCCGAAGGAAACATATTTATCGAAGGCAACCTTAATTAATCTTGGGTACCTATGATGGTTTCTAAGAAAAATATAGTTTCATAAATAATTAAACGAGAAATAAAATAAATTCTTATTTAACTCTGAACTCTGCTGCCCTTTTATCTGTTAACTATCTAAAACTCTAGTATGCCAAAATCTCTAGGCACTCTCAACTCGGCAGCATGTTAAATATAAACATAAACATAAAACGTATGAAAGCGATAAATCAAGCTATTAAAACTCTGATCAATGAATAAACTCATTCGAGATCAAATAATAAGATTAAACTGCATAAATTCATTTATGAAAACAAAAAGGTCCACTCACAAGTGATCTGAGCTAGCTGGACCTTTCGAAGGTCCCTCCTGTGGGTCAGTCTGTGCCCGGGTGCCTGGATAGCCATCATAATATTTTATTAAAAACTCTGCTCAATAAAATAATATTAAATTAAAAACCTTGACCCCCGGCTCCTAAAAGTGCGTGCATCACTTAAAGATCATTCCTATGCCCACAATAGCTTTTCTCTCACTGGGTATGTTTTAAAAGCACCTAGGGACTCAAAAGCGATAAAGTCCCAAAAAGTCAACTCGGGACCCCGTGGGGTCCACGACCTCAGAATTCCGATCCGATCGTTCCTAGAGGTTTCAAAAGGCTTAGAACACACGTCCCGAAAGTTTGGTATCGATTGGACGGTCAGATTGCTCACGATTGCACGATCGGACGGACAGACGAACGATTTTCCGTCCTACTAACCCTAGGGTTGGCCTCTTCGGAATATCCGGGACTCCAATTTACGATCCGTCGAATCCTACACGATCCTTAAAATACCTAGATCAACAAACTCCAGTTTGGCTATGATCCAACGGTCCAAACGTATTGAACCCGGAAATCGCACACTATGCGAGATCCATTCGGGGTTTAAACGTTATCCGAATTGAGATCCGTGAAGTCCTACGTGCTCGTGAGGACACGAGGATCATTCTGGGACCAAGAGTGGTCCCTGATACCTGGCCCACGCTCCGGTCGCGCGTGGGTGTGCCTAACAATTTTCGGTGGCCGGATTTCCTCCAAAACGTCGACCCAAACTCCTATCCTAGGTAAAACACCTAATTTGGAACTTCTTTTGTTCTTGGACTATGGCCAAAAAGTGGCTAGAAGTGACTGAAACCGAGCTCTCAAACCAGCAGAATTTCAAATCAAGAATTAACCCTTCAAACCTCAAAATCTCTAAACACCTACCCAACCAACAACTAAAACATGAAAATCAGTCGAAAAACCATACCTAATTCGTCTGATTTGGTGGCCGGATGACGACGAACAAAGCCGACGAAATTCTGCCAAAACTGACATGATTTTCTGGTTTTTCCGGCAGATTCATGGCGGCTGGACGGCGGAGCAGGCGGGGCTGGATTGCGGAGGTGGCGGCGGTGCTTCCTTGGCCGGTCTACGCAACGGTACAATCGGATTTTCCAAATTCTTTCCCAGTCAAAAAGTCAACTTAAACCCAAATAAAATAATCCAAGGGTAAATGAGTCTTTTCCTCCATTAAATTATTAAATAAATATTAATTAAGGTTTTGGGTTGTTACAATTTACCCCCCTTATGAAAATTTCGTCCTCGAAATTTACGTATCTGTCACACGAAGGGGTAAGTATACTTGGCCCGCATCTGTTCTTCGGGTCCACAAGTGGCCTCTTCCACATCGTGACTCCTCCACAAGACATTCACTAGTGGAATCTCTCTGGATCGAAGCACTTGCATCTTCCGATCCATAATCTGAACAGACTGCTTCACATAACTTAAGTCATCCTTCAACTTTATGGGTTGTTCTTCCAAGACATGGGATGGGTCTGAAATATACTTTCGGAGCATGGATACATGAAATACGTCGTGTAGACGGGAAAGATCAATTGGCAACGCAAGTCTGTAAGCTATTGGGCCCGCATGCTCTACACCCTCATACGGCCCAATGTAGCAAGGGCTTAGTTTTCCCCGCTTCCCAAATCTCACTACGCCTTTCCAAGGCGACAATTTTAGAAATACCCAGTCACCAACCTCAAACTAAAGACCTTTTCTCCTGTTATCCGCATAACTCTTGTCGACCATGGGCCGCCTTAAGCCTTTCTCTTATTAATTCCACAGGTTTCTTTGTTCTTTCCACATCTTCAAATACCTCTAACCTGTGCTCTCCTACCTCATCCCAAGACAAGGGCATTCTACATTGTTTCCAAACAATGCATCAAATGGAGACATCCCTATACTAGCTTGAAAGCTGTTATTTTATGCAAACTCCATGAGTGACAATTTCTCATTCCAGTCACCCCGAAATTGTAATACACAAGCTCTCAACATATCCTCTAAAGTCTGAATCGTCCTCTCAGATTGAGCATCTGTCTGGGGGTGACATGCAGTACTGAGCCGCAGCTCGGTCCCAAATGCCTCATGCAACTTCGTCTAAAAACAGGACGTGAATCGAGGATCTCTATCGAAAACAATGGATACTGGTACCCCATGGAATCTCACTATCTCATCAATAAAAATCTTGGCCAACTTATTCAAAATATAATTCTCTCTCACCAGCAGAAAGTGAGCTGACTTAGTGAGTCGATCTACAATTACCCACACTCCATCATGCTCGTCCTTTGTCTGAGGAAGTTTGAACACAAAATCCATAGCAATGTGCTCCCATTTCCACTCGGGAATCGAAAGTGGTTGCAACAATCCTGATGGTTTCTGCCTTTTTGCCTTGACTTGCTAACACACTAGGCACTCACTGACGTACTATGTTTTCTCTTCCTCCATAAAAGGCTACCAATAATGTTCCCTCAGAGTACTATACACCTTAGTGCTGTCATGGTATATTGATCGGTTCGACTAGTACACAAACTTCACGAGACCTTTCAAAATATACCCTATGTTACTAATTCCGCCGTGAGAGACATTAAATCATGATGTGGCAGATGTATTCCCATTTTTATGTTGATATGGCATAAAAAATTAATAAAAACAAATAAAATGAATTTCTTTATAAATTTAAATAAAAAAAACATTTCTCTCTCTCTCTCTCTCTCTCTCTCTCTCTCTCTCTCTCTCTCTCTCTCTCTTAGCCCCATGAACCCTGCCACCAACCTCCTTCCCCAGCCACCCAGTCTCCACACAATGTATTCCCATTTTTATCTTCTCCTGCGTTGGCAAGTCCGGCTTCGTTGGGCACAAGATCTCCCAAACACCCTCATCTCCCTCAACATCTGCTCCGACTTCCTTTCCCCTCTCGACACCCTCTGAAAGTGACATCTTAGAGCTCTTTAGCAAGTCCAGCACCACCGAAGAGCTCCTCTGCTTTTTCCCCTGTGTTAGGTTGCAGTTAGAATTATTACTGCTTGGTTAATAAATCCCTATTGTTTAGGGAGTATCTGTTTGTTTTGACTTTGTCTGTTAAACGTGGACTACTTTTCCATTCTTAGGTTACTCTTTGTAAGGCTATTTAAACAATCATTGCTTCTATTATTTACCAATCAAGTTTTCTTTTAAATACTTGTGATCTGAAAAGCTCTTGTTTCCAACAATTGGTATCAGAGCTTCCTTACAGGGAGCACGATTTGAAATCAGAAGAAGCAGCAGTCTTCTAGGTGTGAATATGACATCATAGAACAGCTATGTGCAACCAGTGATTCTAAGTTGATGGGCACTATGATCACTGGTCTATGCTCATGGAAAATTTATTGCGATCAAAGGAATATTGGGGTCTGGTGGAGACTGGGATCCTTGTAGCAGCAGGAGAAGCAGATCTCACAGAAGGGCAGAGGAAAGCCTTTGAAGTCATAAGCTGAAGGAACTGAAAGCCAAGAACTATTTGTTTCAAGCAATTGACCGTTCAATTCTGGAGACAATTCTGAACAAAGACACGTCAAAGAATATATGGGATTCTTTGAAACATAAGTATCAAGGCACTACACGGGTCAAGCGAGCACAGTTACAAGCTCTTCCTAAAGAGTTTGAGATTCTTCACATGAAGGCAGTAGAATCCGTGAATGAATACTTCGCCAGGACTCTCACCATAGCTAACAAAATGAGGCTACATGGTGAAAAAATGGGAGATGTGTTAGTCATTGAAAAGATTTTGAGGTCAATGACTTCTAAGTTTGATTATGTTGTTTGCTCCATTGAAGAGTCACATGATTTAGACTCTATGTCCATTGACGAGTTACAGAGTAGTCTACTCATGCATGAGCAACGTATGAATGATCACGTCACAGAAGAACAAGCACTAAAGGTCACGTATGATGAGTCCTCTAGAGGAAGAGGTCGTGGACATGGAAGTTTTAGAGGAAGAGGTCGAGGGAGAGGCAGGAGCTTTGACAAATCCACAGTGGAATGTTACCACTGCCATATATTAGGGCATTTTCAATATGAATGCCCAAGCAAGGAGAAAGGAGCAAATTTTGTAGAGGCTGAAGAAGAGATATTACTGATGGCCTATGTTGATGATAAAAAGATGAACATGGAAGATTTGTGGTATCTTGACTCGGGTTGCAGTAATCATATGTGCTAGAAGGAGGAATGCTTCTTAGATTTAGATGAGAGCTTAAGAGAATCAGTAAAGCTTGGAAACAACTCAAGCATGGCTATATATGGAAAAGGCAATATAAGGCTGCGAGTCAATGGGGTTGATCAAATCATCACTGGAGTGTTTTATGTACCAGAGCTTAAGAATAATTTGCTGAGTATTGGACAACTTCTACAGAAGGGACTTACAATTGTATTTCAACGTGGAAAGTGCAAGATCTTTCATCCTGAAAGAGGCTTGCTTATGGAGTCCGGAATGTCATCCAACAGGATGTTTGTTCTACTTGCTACATCTCAGCCAAGAGAGTCTACGTGTTTCAATACAATCACAGAGGATCAAACACATCTTTGGCATTGCAAGTATGGACACTTGAATTTCCAAGGTTTGAAAACTCTCTAGCATAAGCAAATGGTGAAAGGATTACCCTAACTCAAGACTACTTCCAAAGTATGTAAAGATTGTTTGGTGGGCAAACAACACATGGATTCATTCCCAACAATGAGCACTTGGAGGGCCTCTCAAATACTTCAACTCGTTCATGCTAACATTTGTGGGCCAATCACTCCAATCTCAAATAGCAAGAAAAGGTACCTGATCAGTTTTATTAATGACTTTAGTCGCAAGACATGGATTTATTTTCTGGTAGAAAAATCAAAAGCTTTTATTACTTTCAAAAGCTATAAAAATCGTCCAGAAAAGGAAACAGGTTCAAATATAAGGGGCCTACGAACAGATAGAGGTGGTGAATTTACATCACAAGAGTTCAACAATTTTTGTAATGACAGTGGGATACGTAGGCAATTGACGGCATCATATACTCCACAACAGAATGGAGTTGCAGAGAGGAAAAATAGAACCATAATGAACATGGTTTGTAGCAAGCTCTCGGAGAAGAAAATTCCCAAAATTTTCTGGCCAAAAGCAGTTAACTGGACAATATATGTGTTGAACAGAAGCCCAACTTTTTATGTCAAGAATCAAACTCCTGAAGAAGCCTGGAGTGGAGTTAAACCATCAGTGGAGTATTTCAAGGTCTTTGGGTGTATCTCTCATGTGCATGTACCTGAGAGCAAAAGAACAAAGTTGGATGATAAAAGCTTAAGTTGCGTCTTGCTTGGCGTCAGTGAGGAGTCTAAGGCATACATATTGTATGATCCAGTCTCTCAGAAAATACTTGTAAGCAGAGATGTTGTGTTTGAAAAGGATAAAAGTTGGGATTGGGACGAAAGACATAAAGAAGTAATAATAGCTTATCTAGAATGGGGTAACAATGAAAAATGAGCAACCATACTCGCTAAAAATGAAAAAGAAGGTCCTGCTGAAAATGAAAAGAATGATACATGGGAATTGAAGGAGTTACCTGTTGTAGGAAAGAAGATTGGAGTGAAGTGGGTATATAAAACGAAGCTTAATGAGAATGGAGAAGTAGACAAGTATAAGGCAAGGCTATTCTCAACAACATGGGATAGACTATACATAAGTGTTTGCACCTGTGGCACGGTTGGATACTATACGTCTTGTAATAGCACTTGCAGCTCAAAGATAATGGACAATCTACGAGCTGGACGTCAAGTCTGCCTTCTTGCATGGGGAATTAAATGAGGAAGTGTTTGTTGAGCAACCTCAAGGTTATGTGCACAAGGGCAATGAATAGAAAGTCTACAAGCTCAAAAAGGCTTTATAAAAACTTAAGCAAGCTCCACGAGCTTGGTATAGTCGTATAGAGGCTTATTTCGTGAAGGAAGGATTTGAAGGATGTCATTATGAACACACCTTGTTCACAAAGACAGCAAAGAAAGGTAAAATTCTAATTTGAGTCTTTATGTTAATGATCTCATATTTACTGGAAATGATGAATATATGTTTGTTGAGTTTAAGAGATCAATGATGCTTGAGTTTGACATGACTAATCTTGGGAAGATGAGGTACTTTCTTGGTATAGAAGTTATGCAAATTCATTAGCCAAAAGAAATATGCTTTGGTGGTGCTAGAAAATTTTGAGAGAATGTTGCAAACTTTTGAGAGATAAAGATGGAGTAAAAGTAGACAACACCATCTACAAACAAATTGTGGGAAGCCTCATGTATTTAACTACTACTCAACCAGACATGATGTTTGTGGTAAGTCTTATTAGCAGGTATATGAGTAATCCTATTGAGCTTCACATGGAGGCAGCAAAGAAAATTTTAAGGTATCGAGGAGGAACAACCGATTTTGGGGTGTTCTACAAGAATGGAGGAAAAGGAGAGTTGAATGCTTATACGGATAGTGACTATGCTGGAGACCGAGAAGACAGGAAGAGCACCTCATGTTACGTTTTCTTATTCAATTCAGGGGCGGTATCCTAGTCATCAAAGAAACAGCTGATAGTAACTCTATCTACCACTGAGGCATAGTTCATTGTTGCTGCCTCTTGTGCATGTCAAGTAGTATGGTTGAGAAGGATTTTTGAGATGCTTGATAAAAAGCAAGATAGGCATACAATTGTTCACTGTGATAGTAGCTCAGCTATCAAACTTGCAAAGAATCCAGTAATGCATGGACGCAGCAAGCATATAGACGTTCATTTCCATTTTCTTTGTGAGTTTATAAAGGCAAGAACTGTGGAAATGGTGCATTGCAACAATCAAGAACAAATTGCAGATGTGATGACAAAACCTCTCAAGTTGGATGCATTTGTGAAGCTACAAAGTATGTTAGGTGTTTGTCCAGAACCATGTGTAAACTGATTACAAGCTGCATTCAGTTTAAGGGAGGAATTTTTAGGTTGCAGTTAGAATTATTGTTAGTGTGTTACTACTTGGTTAATACATCCCTATTGTTTAGGGAGTATCTGTTTGTTTTGACTTTGTCTGTTACCACGTAATAGGTTTGTTAAACGTGGGATGCTTTTCCATTCTTAGGTTACTTTTTGTAAGGCTATTTAAACAGTCGTTGCTTCTATTATTTATCTATCAAGTTTTCTTCTAAATACTTGTGATCTGAAAAGCTCTTGTTTCCAACACCCTGTGCCAAGGCCAAGGGGGCCTTCCTCATCTCCATCACCTTCGTTGCCGGCATCCCCTTCGCCATCGTCTACAACCTGAATGTGCATTTTCCCTTGGAGAGAGAGCTATGCTCCTTCGATTTGGCTCTGGTCACCTCCACCGCCATCCAAATGGTCTTTGGTGACATGGCTCAAAAGCAGAACATGCGAAAACCCATGAGCAAAAAGATAAACAAATCAAAATGACTTCTGAGTTCCTAGTAAACAAGAAAGGACAACAATTTATGTACTTCCCAACACAAAGCCTCACCCCTATGTCCTAAACTAACAAAAAGTCATGCCATTTCTACCATGCTCTCAAAAAGTCATGCCATTTCTACCAGGCTCTCACCATAAATACATCTTCATACCCTTTTTTAGCTATTGTTTCTCCTAAATTCAATTGACCTAACTTCGGCATCGAAGGGCCTTTGGCCAACACCCCCCGAGTGGTCTATTTACTCCGGTTTTTTTTACAGAAACCGAGGAAGAGAGAGAAGGAAGATCAAAGGTTGAAGAATCCACAAGTGTATATTCTCCCATGAGGATTTTTGCACAAACAGTGACTCTTTAAATCTGCAAATAAGGTTCACCACAAACATTAAATCTGGTTGTGTGGTAGTTAGGTACATCAGACTTCCCACAATATACTTGAAATATGTGTTGTTAACCTTTGTGCAATCAATGTCTCTAGTCAGCTTAACTCTTGGAACAATAGGATTCTGTACTGAATTTCACTCACTCATATAAAACCTATCAAGCACTTCCTGAGCATACTTCTTTTGCCCAACAAAAATTCCATCAGTTGTTTGCTTAACTTTCATACCTAGGAAATAATGCATCTTTCCTAGATCTGTCATCTCAAATTCAACAATAATATCCTTCTTAAATTCAACACACATTGCCTCATCATTCCCAGTATATATAAGATTATCTACATAGAGACATATTATTAAAATTTTACCTCCATTTATATGCTTGATGAACAAGGTGTGTTTGTAAGGACACTTCTTGAAGCCCATCTTTGTGAAGTATGACTCAATACAACTGTACCAAGCTTGAGGAACTTGTTTCAGTCCAATAAAGCCCTTTTTAATTTGTACACCTTCTGTTCTTCTCCCTTCTTAACGTACCATGGTGGTTGATCTACAAAAACCTGCTCATTTAATTCTCCATGCAAGAAAGTTGACTTCACGTCTAGTTTATTAATACACCAATTGTTCAGAGCTGCCAATGACACCACCAATCGAATTGTATCATGTCTAGCCACAGGTGCAAAAACTTTGGCATAGTCTATTCCATATTCTTGTGTGTAACCCTTTGCCACTAACTTGACTTTGTATTTGTCAACTTCTCCATTTTCCTTGAGTTTTGTCTTGTATATCCATTTAACGACAATAGTCTTCCCTCCTGCTAATAGCTCAATAAGTTCCCAAGTGTTATTCTTTACAATTGCTTCAATCTCTAAGTCCATGGCTTTCCTCCATTTTGAACTTCTCATAGCATCATCAAAGGTGATTGGATCACTGTCAACAAGCAAAGCTAGTTGAGCAATATTTTCTTCATTTGATAATTCATCTCCACTCAAATAATCAGTCATCCAAGCAGGAGGTCTTCTTAATCGTGGTTCTCTGATTATGTGCTCTTCTTGGTTCTCATCAGCTGAACCTTCTGAGTTAGTGTCTACAACTGAATTCTCCTCATTCCCTTCAAGATCTGCAACTATCTCTTCAGCTCCTTCATCTGTCCAGTTCCAGCAAGCTTTTTCATCGAAATTACATTTATGCTGACTATGATCCTCTTGGTAGCTGGATTATACAACCTGTAAGCCTTGGACTCATCACTAATCCCAAGCATAACACACGGCACACTCTTGTCATCAAGTTTGCTTCTTAGCCTATCATTGACATGAGAATAAGCTAAGCATCTAAACACTTTGAAATGAGCAACTCCTAGTTTGTTCCCACTCCAACCATATTCATAACGGTACGATTTTTCCTTTCTGAAACCCTATTTTGCTGATAAGTGTAGGCTGTAGTTAACTGTCCATGAACACCATTCTCCTCACGAAAGGTGATGAATTCATGTGAAATGAATTCTCCTCCACGATCAATACAAAATGTTGTAATAAACACCCCAGCTTGTTTCTCAACCATAGCTTTAAACTTCTTAAAAACAATTATAACCTCAGACTTTTCAGATAAAAAGTACACCCAAGTCTTCCTACTAAAATCATCAGTAAAAGTTATAAAGTACCTCTTGCTGCTATTGGAGATAAGATTAATAGGTCCACATATGTATGAATGGACAAATTGAAGGATATATGAGGACTTCCAAGTGCTCTTCTAAGGAAAAGTATCACAGTGTTGCTTCCCAATCATGCATTCTTCACAATTTTTTTAGGGAGCTTGCAGCCTAGGTAATCTAGTATCCATATGCTTTTGTTCCAAAGTTTTCAAACCATTAAAACTTAAATGTCCATACCTATAATGCCACAGCCAGCTTGCATCCTCTTGAGTGGTAGATTTGAAGCACTTAGGATCATGAGATTGGCCTTTGTTTGCAATGGAAACATCCTGTTTGGACCCATCTCAACTTCTATTATTAAACCTTTCTCATGATGATGGATCTGACACACATTCTTTTGAATAAGAATAGCAAGTCCCTTTTCTTGCAACTGACCAAGGCTAATTAGATTGCTCTTCAATTCAAGTACATAAAAAAACTCCAGAGATGCAGAGCTTTACCCCATTTACTTCAATGTTGATGTTTCCTCTCCCATTGACACATGGGCTAGAATTGTCTCCCAGATTCACCTTCTCTATGACTGTTTCATCAAGTGTTGCAAAAAGCTTCTTGTCTCCACTCATATGGTTACTGCATCCAAAATGAAGATATCATAGCTTGTTGGTGGTATCTTCTTGCATATTTACATAAGACACGATTACCATATCTTCTTTAGCTTCAGTAAAATTTGCCTTGTTGTCATGCCCCTTATTAGGGCACTCATATTGAAAATGCCCCAATTCATGGCAATTGTAACACTCAATGGCCGACTTATCAAATGATCCTTGTCTCCCTGTTCCTCTTCCACGACCTCTTAGCCTCCATGACCCCTTCCTCTCGCAGGTGAATTATTTTCTTGACTCACTTTTAGCATATGTTCCTCCATTACATGGCTAATAATTCTTTGCTCATGCACAAGCAGACTGCTTTGCAATTCATCAATTGAGAGATCATCTATCTCGTTAGATTCTTCAATGGAACAAAACACATATTCAATTTTTTGTGTCATTGACCTCAGGATCTTTTCAATCACCACTACATCACTCATCTTTTCTCCATGGATTCTCATCTTGTTGGCTACTGCGAGCACCCTTGCAAAGTAGTCATTGATTGTTTCTCCCACCTTCATGTGAAGCATCTCAAACTCTTTACGAAGCGCCTCCAACTGTGCACGCTTAACTCTAGTTGTGCCTTGATACTTCTTTTTCATCGAATCTGATATGTCTTTTGTTGTGTCCTTCGCCAGGATTGTCTCCAAAATGGCTCGATCTATGGCTTGGAAGAGATAATTCTTGGTCTTCAAGTCCTTCAGTTTCTGATCTTCTAAGGCCTTGAGTTGAGTTTCATTTAGAGCAGTTCCCTTAGCATATTGTGTGATCCCATTCTCCACCAAGACCTAATACTCTTTGGAGGGCAAGAAATTCTCCATAAGCATGGACCAATGATCATAATGCCCGTCGAAACATGGAATAGCTAGTTGCACAAAATTACATCCTTCTATTAAAGTAATCTAGACTTCATTAATAGTCGGCTGGTAACTTTGAAATAGTTGGCAGTTTGTTAGTAGTTGTGTGTTAAAATAATGGTGTGGTAGAAGTTAGTTGAATTAACTATGTTTGGTTTTAGTTGTGTTTTTAATGTGCTAGGTCGGTAGTGGCTATTATATAAAGCCACCCTTTTCTCTTCATTTTGAATCAAGTCAGGACAACATCATTATCTAAAATAGCTTTCCGCTACTTTCTGTCTTTTGAGTATCACAAGAGAACAAGTTTCTTCTCTTACCTATTATTACTCCCACATAATCGTACCCACCACCAATAATATCATTCCTTTATTCCATCAAAGTGGTATCAAAGCTGTAAACTCAGAACCATATGGCTTCAACAACTTGTTGCAGCCCCAGCTTCCAAAGTTTACAGGGAAGAATTATAGTCAATGGAGCATCCAAATGAAGGTGTTGTATGCTGCTCAAGATTTGTGGGAGATGGTTGAAAATGGCTTTGTTGAGCCAAATGATCAGGCAAACCTCACTCAACAACAACTCACAGAGCTGAAGGAGACACGTAAGAAGGACAAAAAGGCTTTATTCTTTATTTTTCAAGCAGTGGATGAAGCTATCTTTGAAAGAATCTCATCATGCACTACATCAAAACAGGCGTGGGACACTCTCTTTGCATCATATAAAGGAGAAGAAAAAGTGAAGATGGCAAGACTGCAAACTCTAAGAGGTGAGTTTGATATGTTACGTATGAAGGAGTTAGAATCTGTTGAAGACTATTTCAATCGTGTCATTTATCTAGTCAACCAACTGAGAATTAATGGAGAAAAAATTGAAGATCAGAGAATTGCTGAAAAAATTCTTCGAAGTATGTCCCAAAAGTTTGAATATATTGTGGTGGCAATTGAAGAATCCAAAGATCTGTCTACTTTGTCTCTTGACAGTTTAATGGGTTCTCTTCAATCCCATGAGTTACGACTGAAACAGTTTGACTCTGGCCTTGTTGAGCAAGCTTTTCAATCTCAAGTCTCATTCAGAGGAAGTTCTAGAAGAGGAGGAGGAGGCTTTGCTCGTGGACAAGGAAGAAATAATCAAGGACGTGGCTATGCAAATGACCAGAAAGAAACTAATGATGAAGGCTCTGCACAAGATTATGGTTATTCAAGAGGAAGAGGAGATTATGGTTATCCAAGAGGAAGACGGGATTATGGTTATCAAAGAGGAAGAGGAGATTATGGTTTTCCAAGAGGAAGAGGAGATTATGGTGGTTATTCAAGAGGAATAGGAAGAGAACAAGGTTCCTCTCTTTCTAATATTCAGTGCTACAATTGCAAGCAATATGGGCACATCAAGTCAACATGCAAAAACAAAACAAATGGAGGAGCCGAATCAAGCTTTGTGCATGAAAAAGCTTCTGAAAGGGAAAATGATCATGTGGTTCTACTTGCATATGCAGCTGCCAGGGAAGGAAATGTCTGTGCAGAAAATGGTATCTTGATAGCGGATGTAGTAATCACATGACAGGCAACAAAACTGCCTTTGTCAATTTCAAGCATACCAACAACTCAGAAGTGAGGATTGGTGATGGTGGAAAGCTAGTGGCCAAAGGATGTGGAGATATTCTTTTTATGTCCAAGTCTGGAGAACAAAAAAGAATCTTTGATATGTTATATGTTCCAGATATAAATTACAATCTCCTTAGTGTGGGGCAACTTCTTCGTAAAGGCCACAATATTCAGTTCAGGGAAGACCAGTGTGTAATTAGAGACAAGTACAACTCTCTAATTACAAAGGTGCAGATGTCAGGAGATAATATGTTTTCTCTGAACATAAAGTATGAATCTTTTGCTTGCTTAAGTGCACTTATCAAGGATTCCTCATGGTTGTGGCATCTACGCTATGGGCATTTGAGTTTCAGCACACTATCATTGATGGGGAAACAACATATAGTACGAGGCCTACCAACTATACAACATCAAACACAAGATTGTGAAGCATGTGTGTTGGGAAAACATCAGAGAAATTCATTTCCTACAGGAAATTCTTGGAGAGCATCCCATCTTCTTGAGCTGGTGCACTCATATGTATGCGGGCCCATGAACACAACATCAACAGGAGGTAACCGCTACTTTCTTACATTCATTGATGATTATAGCAGAAAGACATGGGTCTATATTCTCAAATATAAATCAAAAAGTGTTGATTACTTTAAAGTTTTCAAAGCTTTGGCTAAGAAGCAAAGTGGATTTTGCATTGAAAACCTTGCGGTCTGATCAAGGTGGAGAATTCTCATCCAATCTGTTCAAAAAATTTCTTAAAGAAAATGGGATTAAGCATCAGTTTACAGCTCGGTACACCTCACAACAAAATAGTGTGGCTGAGAGAAAAAATATGACCATTATGGAATTGGCAAGAAGCATGTTGAAGGCAAAAGCAATGCCTAATCGTTTTTGGGCAGAAGCAGTGGCATGTGCTATATATCTCTTGAACCGTGCATCGTCCAATAGTGTGGAAGGCAAGACTCCTCAAGAAGCCTGGAGTGGCCTCAAGCCATGTATTAGTCACTTAAGGATATTTGGCAGCATTGCTTATTCTCATATTCCTGATGAAAAAAGGAGAAAATTGGATGACAAATCAGAAAAGTGCATTCTTGTTGGGTATAGCGAAAAGGCCAAGCATATAAGTTGTTTAATCCATTGACTAACAAGATTATTGTTAGTCGTGATGTCAAGTTCAACGAAGAAGAAGCATGGAATTGGAGTGAAGCTGAAAATCAAAGTCCAATACTGCTGGACATTGGCCTTGAAAATCCAAATTTAACTCCACCAACAACTCCATCATCACAGGAATTGTCACATCCCGGGATCGGCTCCGCCGTAGCACAATATTGTTCGCTTTGGGCCCCCCCTCTCTGGCCCTCACGATTTTGTTTCTGGGAGCTCATGACCAACTTCGCAATAGGCCACCCATCCTGGGATTGCTTTGGCCCCCAACTCGCTTAACTTCGGAGTTCCTACGACTCCGAAGCCAGTGAGCTCCCAAAAGGCCTCGTGCTAGATGGAGGCGGGCATGTACATATAAGGCACATCACCCCCTCTCCGTTGGTCGATGTGGGATCTTACAATCCACCCCCCTTAAGGGCTCGACGTCCTCGTCGGCACATTCGCACCACACGGCAAAATGGCTCTAGTACCAAATTGTCACATCCCGAGCCGTAGCACGATATTGTCTGCTTTGGGCCCCCCCTCTCTGACCCTCACAGTTTTGTTTCTGGGAGCTCACAACCAACTTCCCAGTGGGTCACCTATCCTAGGATTGCTCTGGCCCCCAACTCGCTTAACTTCGGAGTTCCTACGACTCCGAAGCCAGTGAGCTCCCAAAAGGCCTCGTGCTAGATGGAGGCGAGCATGTACATATAAGGCACATCACCCCCTCTCCATTGATTGATGTGGGATCTTACAGGAATCTTCATCACAAGGGTCATCATCAACTTCTTCTAGTGATAGCAGTGAGGAAGAAGAAATTTGCAGAGGACAAAGGAGATCAACAAGAGCTCATCAACCATCCACAAGGTACCCATCTAGTGATTATGTTTTGATCACTAATGGTGGCACAAATTTTGCTCTATTTGTATATGCAGACCCAATTATGTATGAAGAGGCTTCAAAGGATGAAAAATGGGTGAAGGCTATGGATCAAGAAATTGATTCCATTAAGAAAAATGAAACATGGGAGCTGGTTGATCTTCCTCAAGGAAAGAAGCCTATAAGAGTAAAATGGGTGTATAAGACCAAGGTGAATGCTCAAGGAGAAGTTGAGAAATACAAAGCTCACTTGGTAGCTAAAGGCTACAAGCAAAATTATGGAATTGATTACAATGAAGTCTTTACTCCAGTTGCACACTTTGACACCATCTGAATGGTGTTAGCTCTTGCTACCCAAAATTGTTGGAAAGTATTTCAAATGGACGTTAAATCAGGGTTCTTGCAAGGTTTTTTGGAAGAAGTATATGTTGCTCAACCTCCAGGTTATGTGCAGGGAAATGAAGAAACAAAAGTGTGTAGATTAAAGAAGGCTTTATATGGTTTGAAACAAGCTCCAAGAGCTTGGTACAGTCGGATTGATGCATTCTTCCAAGAGTATGGGTTTCACAAATGCCCATATAAGCATACTCTTTACACCAAGAAGAACTCTCAAGGTGAGATTTTGATTGTCTGTTTATATGTGGATTACTTAATATTTATTGGAAGCAATGCTCAAATGTGTGATGATTTCAAGATGATTATGTCATAAAGATTTGAAATGACAGACCTTGGTTTGCTTCATTTCTTTCTTGGAATTGAAGTCAAACAAAATGAGAATGGTATCTATATTTCTCAAAAAAAAATATGCAAAGGAATTGTTGAAAAGGTTCATATGGGAAAATGCAAAGTCAATTGCTACTCCAATGGAGGTTGGTATTAAGATAGGGAAGAATGATGAAAGCACAATGGTAAATCAAACTTTGTTTCGAAGTCTAGTGGGTGGCCTCTTGTATTTAACTACAACAATGCCAGATCTTACATATGCAGTAAGCTTCCTCAGCCGTTTCATGGAGTCACCAAAAGATGTTCATTGGGAGCTTGGAAAGAGAATCTTAAGATATGTAGTTGGAACTATCAATTATGGTTTGCATTATTATCCTGTTCAAAATCTAAATTTGACTGGCTACCAGTGACAATGACTTGGGTGGAGATGTTGATACTTGCAAAAGCACACCTGGTTATGTCTTTAGCATTGGCTCAAGTACGATTTCATGGTCCTCCAAAAAGCAATCTATAGTGGCACGTTTAACTACAAAGTCTGAGTATGTTGCCCTTGCATCAGCAGGTTGTCAAGCTAGGTGGCTGAAAAGTATTTTAGAAGAGATGGGTCAAGTTCAAGAAGGCCCTGCAAAGCTGTTCTGCGACAACAAATCAGCTATTTGTATTTCCAAAAATCCAATGTTTCACAGCAAGAGTAAGCATATCAAGATCAAGTTCCATTTTATCAGAGAGCTAATCAAAGACAAAGAAGTTGAGGTTCTGTATTGCAAGTCCCAAGATCAGCTAGCAGATTTGTTCACCAAACCATTAAAGAAGGACCTGCTCATCAAGATGAGGAAATTAATTGGCATAAATGAAGTCTAGCTTAAGAGGGAATGTTAAAGTAATCTAGACTTCATTAATAGTCGGCTGGTAACTTTGAAATAGTTGGCAGTTTGTTAGTAGTTGTGTGTTAAAATAATGGTGTGGTAGAAGTTAGTTGAATTAACAATGTTTGGTTTTAGTTGTGTTTTTAATGTGCTAGGTCGGCAGTGGCTATTATATAAAGCCACTCTTTTCTCTTCATTTTGAATCAAGTTAGGACAACATCATTATCTAAAATAGCTTTCCACTACTTTCTGTCTTTTGAGTATCACAAGAGAACAAGTTTCTTCTCTTATCTATTATTACTCCCACATAATCGTACCCACCCACCTCCAATAATATTATTCCTTTATTCCATCACCTTCTCCTGCCATTGCTTCTTGCTGATGCAAGCAAAAGTTGTTGCTTTCTTCGAATGTTCAGGCTCCAATGAGAAGCTCTGATACCAAATGTCAATTTTCTAGCATTCTTAATCTAAAGAATGATCAATTGGAGGAATGAAATCATTCAATGAAAGACAAGGCTTAAATAGCCTTACAACTTGAAACTAACATAAAGATAATAACGTGCAAAATTCCATGACCAACAATCCCTAATATTATGGGATTCTCCTAAAGAAATGTTCAACAAGCAAAGACCATTTTAAAGACTTTCAAAACCTAGCTAATTTCCCTAAACCTTAGGGATTTATTCAACATAAGTATCAAATACTTTAAGCAAACTAACAATTTAACACCTTAACATCGTGCCCATGAGCTGTATTGGTCCAACATGGTGGTGGAAGAGTAATAAGACTATGCGAAAAGTAGATGAAAACATCTATAAAATACCAATGCCTTATCGCATACGCATTCAAATTAGTCCCTCCTTGGACCCACCTGTCATCTCCATAGCCAACTAGCAGCCATGTTACGGCAATGGCACACAATCACTCTCAGCCTATTGGGTAGCGGAGAAGTAGACGACGCAGATTGGAGAGCAACCGAGGCTTTGTTGAAAGGGTAGTGAAAGGACTCGAGCTCTTCGAGTATCTTGATTGGGTATGAAATCGACCGGAAGGGCATGGGTCAGGTCGAACGGTGGCGGGCTTGGACATTTTAAAGAAGAGGACGAAAGTCTAGCTTTTCGGTGAATTAGTCTGAGGAAGTTAAGGAGAAAGACTAGGGTTTTACAAACGATATAGGAGCGAAGATGAGGAAGAGGCATTGCCTGAGAGAGAGAGAGAGAGAGAGAGAGAGAGAGAGACTTTCAGGTGGTTTTTGTGTTGATGCTAGGTGAAGATGAGGAACAAAACGCCGCCAACCACCCTGCCAGTCATATCGGCAAGCATCTCATCTTCAAGTTTCGATCTTGCTTGTGGGGGAGGCGGTTGGTGGCTGGGTTCATGGGGCTCTGTGTGTGAGAGAGAGAGGTCTTTTTTTTCATTTTTAAAAAATAATAAGTCATTTTAATTTTTTAAGAAAATCATTTTCTTATTAATTTTTTATCCCACTTCAGCATTAAAAAATGGGATTACAATTGCCACGTCATAGTTTAACACCTCTTCTAACTGAATTAGTAGTGGATGGTGTATTTTGAAAAGTCTCGTAAAGTTTGTGTCTAGTCAAATCGGTCAATATACATTGGGTATGAATTTGTAATTCCCCTCATAGTTTGAGGGATTTACTGTAGTTGATCCTATTTTAATTCTCTCGCTCTCGCTAATTCTTACCTACTTAATGAAGGGACACACCAAAAAATATTTTAATTAATTTAATTGAAAAACAATTTATAAGAGTAATTTCATTTCTCATTTACTCAACCATTCAAATATTTTATAGAAACATTATCACTGGCCTTGACCGAAAGATGTAAGACAAACAACTAAGGTGGTTGGTGTGAGTGGTTCGACACTCTCATTCCTTAAGAGAGATCAGGGGTTCGATCTCTGCTCTCGTATGGAGTCACCACTTTGACCAGCACTTTACTCATTACGGGCCTACCCGATGTGAGCGGGGATTAGTTTGGGTTGTAGTTAAGGCTTAAAGGTGTCACCCATAATTGGGGTTATCCAGGACCACCTCGTGGTTCAGACCAAAAAATAAAGATGTAAGACAAACGGGCATGTCTGAAATTCTTAAACGGGTCGGCCCTGTTGGTTGTACACCCATAGTACAAATTCCCATGTTATTCATTTCTTCGATACTCTTCCGTCGGGCTGGGCCTATCTTCTTCTTGTTTGGGTTGTTTTGGTACTCTTACTCGTATTTGGTTCTTTCCTCTCTTCATAAGTCAAAATCAAAAGCGTCTTCGACTTCAAAAGCTCCCCACTCCAGCGCCTCCACTTGGCATTTCTTGTATATTTTATTCAGTTTTTTTTTCCAAAAATCGTTAAAAATACATGAAAATTACGGAAAAAATTGGGAAATTTCCCAACTCTGTGTGGGGATGAATACTTCATACGGAAAGTACAAACCCTGGTTTAGGAGCGAGTGAAAAATAAAATTTGGGAACCAACCCTACATTCGGATGATGCAAATAAAAACACTAATACACTTTGTAAACCCCTGTCATGCAGTTCTGTGTGTGCGCCACAGGCTGTATGGATGGTGGACCAGATTGGCTCACCCGGACACTTAGCAAGATTTAGCTGTTTCTTGAATTGTGTTCAAGCAAAGTACGTCAACCAACCTCACTCAATTCATTTTTATTTACTTTTATTGTAACACATTGTACTTGATTTAAATAATTCGGTACGTTTCAACTATTAATTTAGCAATATTTTATGCTCAATTATTACACTTTGCTGCAATCTCCATCACTAACCAAGCACCACATTGAAAGGTATATCAAAACAGAGGACGCACAAAATTATTTAAAAATTTGCCACGAATCTTTATGTCACGGACTCTATATAATATTTATAGACCATAGCTTAGAATATCTACCGGCATATATTCAAACAAGGAGAGAATCAGATAGGAAAAAAAAAGTACAGAATATATTATAACATTGCCAGTTGCAGCTACCTTGACGACCTAGTTTAAATTTTCTCATTACTTTGAAAAGGAAAAAAAAATATTAGTGTAGCCTTTTTTTTAGTACAAGCAATAGTTTAAATTATACAAGAAGGGGAATTTTCTCATACACACGCTACTAAAGTGTCATGGAAATCTACCTCACCAGCCTAGTTCAAATCTTCCTCGAGTAATTTATATGGCATCTTGAATTACATGCCATTTTTACCAAGATTGGTCTAGCTAATGGAACTCTCTTCTTCTTCTTCTTTTTTTTTTTTTTTTTTTTGGAATAGCTGGTTGCACAAAATTACTTCCTTCTTCTGCCATTGCTTCTTGGTGCTGCAAGTCAAAAGCTACTGCTTTCTTCGAATGTTCAGGCTCCAATGAGGAGCTCTGATACCAAATGTCAATTTTCAAGCATTGTTAATTTAAAGAATGATCAATTAGGAGGAATGAAATCATTCAATGAAAGACAAGGCTTAAATAGCCTTACAACTTGAAACTAACATAAAGATGATAACGTGCAAATTTCCATGACCAACAATCCCTAATATTATGGGATTCTCCTAAAGAAACGTTCAACAAGCAAAGACCATTTTAAAGACTTTCAAAACCTAGCTAATTTCCCTAAACCTTAGGGATTTATTCAACAGAAGTATCAAATACTTTCAGCAAACTAACACTTAACACCTTAACATCGTGCCCATGAGCTGTACTGGTCCAATATGGTGGTGGAAGAGTAACAAGACTATGCGAAAAGTAGATGAAAACATCTATCAAATACCAATGCCATATCACATACGCAAGCAAATTAGTCCCTCCTTGGACCCACCTGTCATCTCCATAGCCAGCCAGCAGCCATAGGCGCGAAGATGAGGAAGAGGCATTGCCTGAGAGAGAGAGAGAGAGAGAGAGAGAGAGAGAGTTTCAGATGGTTGTTATGCTGATGCTGGGTGAAGATGAGGAACAGAACGCCGCCAACCACCCTCCAGTTATATCGACAAGCATCTCATCTTCAAGTTCCGATCTTGCTTGTGGGGGAGGCGATTGGTGCCTAGGTTCATGGGGCTGTGAGAGAGAGAGAGAGAGAGAGAGAGAGAGAGAGAGGTTTTTTTTCATTTTTAAAAAATAATAAGTAATTTTTATTTAAGGAAATCCATTTTCTTATTAATTTTTGATCCCACAACAGCATTAAAAGTCAAACCGGTCAATATACATTAGGTATGAATTTGTAATTCCCCTCATAATTTGAGGGATTTAGTGTAGTTAATCCTATTTTAATTATCTCGCTCTCGCTAATTCTTACCTACTTAATGAAGGGACACACCAAAATATATTTTCATTAATTTAATTGAAAAACAATTTATAAGAGTAATTTCATTCTCATGTACTCAACCATTCAAATATTTTATAGAAACATTATCAAGGGGCTTGACCGAAAGATGTAAGACAAACGGGCATGTCCGAAATTCTTAAACGGGTCGGCCCTGTTGGTTGTACACCTCTAGTCCAAACTCCCATTTTATTCATTTTTTTGGTACTCCTACGATCGGGCTAGGTCTTAAACAGCCCATCTTCTTCTTGTTTGGGTTGTTTTGGTACTCTTACTCGTATTTGGTTCTTTCCTCTCTTCATGAGTCAAAATCAAAAGCGTCTTCGACCTCAAAAGTTCTATCAAATAAACCCCTTTCATGCAGTTGTGTGTGTGCGCGACAGGCTGTGTGGATGGTGGACCAGATTGGCTCACCCAGACACTTAGCAAGATTTAGCTGTTTCTTGAATTGTGTTCAAGCAAAGTACGTCAAGCAACCTCACTCAATTCATTTTTATGTACTTTTATTATAACATATTGTACTTGATTTATGTAATTCTTTACGTTTCAACTATTAATTTACCAATATTTTATGCTCAATTATTACACTTTGCTGCAATCTCCATCACTAACCAAGCACCACATTGAAAGGTATATCAAAATAGAGGACGCACCAAATTATTTAAAAACTTGTCACGAATCTTTATGTCTCGGGCTTTTATAGACCATAGTTTAGAATATCTACCGGCATATATTCAAACAAGGAGAGAATCAGATAGGAAAAAAAAAGTACAGAATATATTATAACATTGCCACTTGTAGCTACCTTGACGACCTAGTTTAAATTTTCTCATTACTTTGAAAAGGAAAAAAAAAATTTAATGTAGCCTTTGTTTCAGTACAAATGATAGTTTAAATTATACGAAAAGAGGAATTTCCTCATACACACGCTACTAAAGTGTCATGGGAATCTACCTCACCAGCCTAGTTCAAATCTTCCTCGAGTAATTTATATGGCATCTTGAATTACATGCCATTTTTACCAAGATTGGTCTAGCTAATGGAACTCACTTTTTTTCTTTTTTTCTTTTTGGCAGGCAGCTAGTAGAACAATCTTCTCAATGGAAAAAGTTCTTAAGTTTGTATTTCCTCTGATTCATTAATTAAAGAAAATTGACCCCCTTCACGATCTGCAAAACGATTTCTATCCTTCAGACACATTTTATAAACATAATGTCCTTTCAAACTTTTGATCCGCTGAATATTTGTATGGATGGTCATTAAAGAGATAAATGAACCATCATTTAAGTGCAATTGCGTGATGCATGAGAGAATAAAAATGCATATGAAGTGCGCCAATGAAAAAAGATCTTAATTTGCAGACAAGTGATCTTAAGTTCAAATCCGTATAATACCTTGGTAGAGTGTGTAAGAAACCATTATCCCCTTTCTAATTTAAATTATCGCTTATACTAAAAAAATGCATCTCAAGTTTTTTACTATTTGTCCACTCTTCAGCCTTCTTCTTTTATTGGGATATATAAATTTTCGCATTATTTTTTCTGTCAGAATTTTATAATAAGAAATTATATAAAGCCGCGACAAGCTTCCTTGTTAAGAAAATGATAGAAATGATATATTATTAACAATGATCAGATACAAACTCCACAGCTTGGCACACCCCCCAGATAACAGCTAGGTCAATTACCAGATACAACATATGGTATTTCCAAATCCAAACCAACCCCCCTACAAATCGCCGCCCTCTCATTCCCATCCCATCCATCTCTAAATTCATTTTTCTACGCCTTCCCCATATCTGATAAAAAAGAAAATGAAAAAATTTGGACCCTTCTACTTCTGCTACATGGTTGTGCTTCAGCCAACAACAACATGGACAGCGATGAAATATATGACGCTGCTGGAGTTGTCATTGGCGTCCTCGCCATAATCTTACTCATAGTCTTGATCTCCTGCTGCAACCGAAGGCAATCACCCGTTGACCCGTCTGACCACAACGAAAGCTCTGCAACAATCGAACAAGGCCTTGATGAAGCCACCATCTGCAGCTACCCGAAGCTACTTTACTCTGAGGCCAAGCTACGAATGGTTGGCTCTGTTTCAGCTCCTTCCTGTTGTTGCATATGCTTGGCAGACTTCGAAGACAAAGACGTCTTGCGATCTGTGCCTAATTGTGGTCATTTCTTTCACCAAATTTGTGTAGACAAATGGCTGCAGCTTCATCCCACTTGCCCAATTTGCAGAAACTCGCCTCTGGATCCATCTGCAGTTTCGGTGAATTCTGCTGAGGTAGTTGAGGTATAAATGATAGTCGATTGTTGATTGTCGATTAGATGATTTGGAGTTTTGGGTTGTAATTTGTAAACATTTCTTTCTTTTTTTAAGAATATTTGTGAATCAAGGCAGACTGATAAACAATTGAGTTGTCCATTTCTAAGATGTTGATCAAATCACATCTCTCTTGTTCTTGTTGATTAGAACCCAATGTAAGATTTGACGGATATTTCATGAACTAGTGTATGATTTTTATTTTTATTTTTTTTATTTTGGGATTAATATTTAAATTGAAAATTTTAATTTGAGGATTTGCATCTTATCCCTTCAAAAAAAATTTAAAACTTTTTTTATTTTATTATACAAGGCATACAAGCAATATTTTTATGCGCCTAGCCCACTTATGTCTCGTCCCTTCAAATTTAGCAAAGGTCATTTGTTTATTTTGTGGTTTATGACTAGTGAATAAGGAAAGGTAAAACACTTTCCTAAACAAAAAGTAAAGTTAGGTGGAAAAGACGTTGTCCAGTTTTTCTTTTCTTTTTAGATCAAAAGAAGACATTGTCCTTGTAATCTCTATTTTATTTGTAGCAATTATTTGGCCAAATCGCTACAATGCCCCTTAAAATATTGGTCAAATTTCACATTACCCTTAAAAATTAAAGTCACTTACTTTACCCACTTAACCAAGATTTAATATGTCACTTTGCCCTGTATCGTCAACTTCAGCCCAAACTCAGTTACCCTCTATTTGGATGAGGGAAAATAACTCGGAATTTAGCTAAAAGTCGGGAATGTAAGACGAGAAATTGACAATTCTCTTGTTTGACAACTTAAGTGTGGAATTTATTAAATGATGTGCGGAAAAAAGCATGGAAGTTGGGGCATTAAATTCCTGAGTATAATTTCCACCAAAATAGGAGGCATCATTTCACAATTTCTATATTGCCATTTACAAACTTCTGTCATTTAAAAAATTCGACATACATAAATCCAAACACCGAAATCTTCAATTGTCATAAGTTGAAATGATGGAAATCTAAATTCCGTCATTTTAGAATTCTATGTAATTTTTAATTCCTTTCAACCCCCCCTCTTCGTACCTATCTAAGTTAATATAATCACGTGGTTGAGATGAATTTGGTCTTCACTGGACCTTATTTTAAGTCCTTAGGTGAGTGGGACTGGTGAAATGAAATTAAGGGGAAAACACCATGCCAAAAAAAATTTTAAAAAAATAATATTGTTTATTTGGGGGACACCCTTGTAGGGCCCCACTTCACATTGTATTCCACTAATCCAAACCGTCTATTTTTTAGATATCTTTCAAAAATTATCTCTACAAAAAATCACTTGAATCCGATATCATTTGATCACTCAATTGAGTTCTTAAAATTTTAGTGCTTTCTTGAAGCATCGTGTTCATTGATTTTCTAGGACACAATTGGATATTGAAACGTTTTCTGATTTGTCTAATTTTTTGCAAAGATGATCTATGAGTGTAGACTTAAAAAATAGATGGTTTGGATCGTTGAAAAAATATTCGTAGGGGACCCTAAGGGGAGTCCTTATTGGAGGGATCCTATATCAGTCCCCTTCTATTGAGGGATCCCTCAAATAATTTTATTTGAGGGACACCCTTGTAGGGCCCCGCTCCACATTGTATTCCGCTAATCCAAACCGTCTATTTTTTAGATAATCATTCAAAGATCATCTCTACAAAAACTCACTTGAATCCGATATCATTTGACCACTAAATTGAGTTCTTAAAATTTTAGTATTTTCTTAAAGTATCGTGTTCATTGATTTTCTAGGACACAATTGGATATTGAAACGGTTTCTGATTTGTCGAATTTTTTGCAAGGATGATCTATGAATGTAGACTTAAAAAATACGTTGTTTGGATCGTTGAAAAAAAAATTCGTAGGGAACCCTAAAGGGTGTCCCTCAAATAAAATTATTTGAGAGATCCCTCAATAGAAGGGGAATGTATATATATATATTGTAGAAGAAAAAAAAAATGTGCATTTGATTGCTTACTACTTTTCTTTTTGTCGGGAAAGATTTTTTATCAAACACCATAAGAGTATACAGTAGAGACGATGAAAACATCAGAAAATCAATGTGAAAACCAAAAACAAGAGCGTGATCTTAAAAAGATTCGCAGCCTAAACCAATCACAAAGAAACGATGAAAATGAACAAAAACACTACTGCCCAAAACAATACATCAGGCTAAATTGGATGGAGTAGTAGTGGCCTCGTTAAAACTTGCGTTAAAAAACCCCAAATGGAGGAAAATTCGGTTAAGAAAAAAGAGTACCAATGTAAAGCTTGCTCAACAACAACAACCAACATGCAAACTTGGGCCAGTAGACAATGAACAAATGTTGCACCAAATGGGATGAAAAAACACCAACTGCAATGTCACAACCAACAGGTAACTGCTCCGCTGCAAAGTTGTCTTATAATTGCTTCACAGCAAAATTTTTTTTTAACTGCTCAACCGCAGATGAACAATGGCCACCATGGCTAAACCAAGTTGTCTAAACAAATGATCATCTCAACCAAACAGAAAAAACCAACCACAATGAAATAAATAAAACTTGACATTTTTTGGAGTAATTTTTGGATGTTCCAGGTACACCATGTGGCTGGTGTACCATCTAATAGACGGAGGACATATGGAATATTTCCAATGCAGCCCGCCACATGTAATAAAAAGAAATGCAGTAAGTTGGACAATAATTCCACATGTCCTACGTTTATTAAATGGTACATCAACCACGTCGTGTACCCGGTGTTGAGGCCCAAAAAATCCACGGTTCGGCCCAAATAAATTCTCGACCCAAGAAACCCGATTTGGGCACGCGGAAGTTCGTCATATGCGCTTGCACACATGCCACGCCAAGCAAATAAGCAACATGCCACGCTACAAGCTTAAGTGGACCCAAGCCACGCAAGATGCCTGGGGCTTGCTTGAGTGGGTTGTGGTATGGATGGTAATAAATCGACTTGAGGCCCATTGATGGGCCAAGAAATGGAAGTCCCGGGTTGCTTGGGAGCCTCGGAACTCAAGCCCATTTCTTAGGCCCAAACATATGGGTGAGCACAAAGAGAAAATTATCCCAACCAAAATATCCCAACCAAAATATCCTAACCAAAATAGCCCAACCAAAATAGCTTATTGACTCAACCATAAAAAGCCCAATGCTTGAAAGAGATAGCCCACTTACTCAATAAACCAACTTGGCCCATACAATTACAATAGAAGAGCTGCAGAACAAAGCCACAAAGGAAGCAAGATGTCCACATATGCAGAGTTGCTGGAAGGCTCCAGCACATGGGAGGAACAAGTTCCAAGCACAAAACATCTGAAGGACCAAGGGATATTGGAGCGCAGATCACCATTTGAACCAGCATGCATACCCATTATCTTTCCCTCATCAGACCTGGCCATAAAAAAAAGGAAGAAATGAAAAGAAGGAGATGGCTGAAAAAGGGAGCTCTGAGGTAGCTGCGGGAAAGGGGGCCTTGAGCTCCCAAAAATCTCTGATTTTGTGCAAATAGGCAGAATGGATTTCACCAAAATGGGATGATTGAAGGGATGAGGGGAGAGAGGAGGGGAGAGATTTGTCCAAATTGGATAGAACCATTAGGGTTTCTTGGAAAATGTCAGCTTCCAGCGGCTATAAATAGGGCCTCTTCTACCCAACAAAAAACAACCATATCCAGAGAGCAAGCTTCTTCTATTGCATGCAAAACCCAGCAATTTCGTGCTCCATTCTCCCTTCTCTCCCATTTTCCCTCTTCTGGTAGATTGTTCTCACATTTGACAGAACCTCTGTCAAGCTGTCGGAAGAACACTTAAGACACCCATCCCTTTCTCTCCCTCCTTTCTCAGCCAAACCTCTTTGCAAACTCTCCATCTCCTACCTTAATACCCATTTTTCCCCCAAGAACACTCAGTTTTCTCTTCGGTGCTAAATTCATGTCGATTTTGCTCCCATGCCACAAGCTTCTCATGCCAAGCCATAACATTTATCTGCAAGCAATTGTCTTTTGTTGGTGAAGATAACCAGGGTGTTTCCTAAGGCTTTACAACCCTTTCGAGGCATTCTTGGGGCTTGATCTCTGAACTCAGACTCAAGGGGCAATTTCATCCATTTTGCTATTTACGGCAGCCTAGGCCCGTGGTAGCTGCCGGAAGAAAAAAGCCCCTACACCCGGAATATAAAATTTTTTTGACATAAACATTACTCTTCCACAAAACAGAACATCACAAACAGAGACCAGAACAAATAGATGAATTAAATAAAGAAAAATGCAGAAAACAAAAAACACTTGGAAAAAAATAAAAGACAAAACAAAACAAAGGGAAAACTACACGCTGAACTGAATTTAATTTTATAAAATCAAACAGGGTTTAGCCTAGTGGAGAAACCTCATGACACATTGCATGTGTGTGAGAAACCCCTCCAAACTAAATTTATTTTGCATATTTATGATATATAAATCTACGGTTATGATGATGAAGAAAAATAAAAAAACGAGACCCAGCGAATCGCATTCCAGTACCAGAAACAAACTATTTCTAGTTCTGGAGAAAAAAATCTTGGTCATTAGGACCCGTAAATGAATCAGATCATAAAACCGACCATACAATTAAAAATCTTTGTTAATCGTGTAAAAATTAAATTTTGACACAAACCTAGAGAGAGAGAGAGAGAGAGAGAGAGAGAGAGAGAGAGAGAGATTAAGATAGTTTACTGACAGAGGTAAGAACAGGTGGGGATGACAGAGATGGAGTTGAACTTGGCGTGATTGAAGGCGGCAACGCAGAGATGGGAAGCCAAGCCCAAGCCTCTCTTGGAGGATGGGACGAATGTGTGCCCCAAGCCCAAGCCTCTCTCTCTTGCTTGAATTAATAAGAGTGCTACTATTTTTCTCCATGTTCTATTTTCTCATCCATCTTATCTTCAAAATTTTATAGACAAATTTACTCTTTTCTAAAATGACTTTTAAAAATTCAGCAAAAAACTTCAACCCTAAAGTAAAAAATAAAAACTCAATTTCATAAGAATTTAAAAAGAAAAAAAATTCCTTAAATAAGCAAAAGGACGCCAAACTGCAACTCTTTTCTTCATATTCATCAAGCCATGTCTTTCTCCAATCAAAAAGTATTTCTTCTCTTTCCCATATGATTAAGAGTTCTTGACAATCCCTAATGTTCAATCCCGCAAATATGGACTTCCAAGACAATATAGAACAACCATAGACACCAGGGTTCCCACAGGTACCTATTGTTGTAGCAAGTTATTTTGATTTTTGCATCATTTAAACCTATAATCAAACTCAAAGTAAACGAACCGAACACCTAAAAAAAAATATTCTACAGTTAAATCAACACCCAAAAAAAAAACTTCACTGTACAATGACAAAACACACAAGAAAAATCCCATGAGATGGTATTTTAGGAATAGTGTTGTGTGTAAAGATATGATAAGGAGTGTACGTCTGTCCGAGACCAATACAATTTAGTCAATCCGCATCCGATCCAATATAAATTGGATTGTGATTTTTCAATTTGATCCAATCATATTAGATGTTTAAATCCAATCCGATCTAATCCAATTAATATTGGATTGGATTGGATGATCGGTTTTGATAATAGAAAAAGACAATAATGAAATATTAAGCATTTATATCCTTATGTTTAATATAATCGAACATATTAAAAGACATAAATGTAAAATATAAATGAAATATTAGAGAAAATTGTTTTGATTATATAATATCAATCCTGATCTCTTGGACTACAGGAGTTCAAGAAATTGTGGTAATCCACTGTTGGATATTAATCCAATGGTTCAAAAAGGTTTCTTAAAATGAGTGCAAGAGTGAGTGAACCATTGAATTTACATCTAACGGTGAGTGACCACAAATTTATTGGACTCCTATGGTCCAAGAGATCAGGATTAAATATAACTTCATTAAATGACTTAACATTTTAATAACCTTTTCAACGACAAATACCTACAAGAGCAAAATAAGCATAAAACTACAGATCCAATCTAATCTGCCAAATCTTCGAAACCGATTAAAATTGGATTGGATTGGTTGGTTTGGGTGGATTGAATTGGATCTTGTACACCCCTGGATATGATTGTGTTTTTTCAAATTTACATGATGAGTGGGAATACAGGAGGTGGGGTGGAAATAATCACTCATTAATAATTAAAGAATATTTTAGGAATAATAGTGGGTGGAAAGATATAACTTTGTTTTTTCAAATTTACTTGGTGAGGAAATATGACTCGGGTGGAAATAGCATCACTCTATATCAATTTTGATATCTCTTATCATGGGCCTTCTCTTTTTGTTTTAATCAGCACCTAATTGTCTACCTTGTTTATATGGATTGACTCCAATTTTGAATTCAACTGTTTAATTTTTATTTTTGGTTTTGGACAAAGTAATTTTAGTTTTTTGAGAAAGATAACTAAGTTAAAACTTGAGTTATTAAGAAAAGATGACCCGTAAATTGGTGTCACATTAAACTGAAAAATAAATTGGTGTCATTAAACTGATTGGTGCCGTAGCATTACTTTTAAAGAATTTTAACCAACGTTCATTTTCTTAATTACATATATAGGGGCCTAATTAAGAACAATTGATCAAGAAACGTTCAATTTCATATTAAGAAAAATGAAAAAAAAAACTACAAATAGGGCCTAATAATCAGAGGAGCTTTAACCAAATCACATTACCAACATCTCTCACTCGCTATTGCTAATTACCACAATACCAAAGTTACTACAACATCCCACCAAAATGACCAAGGCTGCACCACTCGCACTGGCTTGCCTAATTGTCCTGGTTATTACAGCAAGTAATTTTTCCTTCTTCTTTATTTTTGTAAGCATATGGTGAATTTAGAATGGAAGTTGACTGTTGAATTGATGGACAGGTTTGAGCGAGAGAAGCGAAGGTCGAAAGCAACACCAAGTGGTGATGGATTCGAAAGAGGCAAAGTTTGTAACAGCAGCAGCAACAGATGATGCTGATGATTGTGTTTTTGACAAAGATTGCAACAAAGTGTGCGGTCCCAAATGCAACTTCGGATGTGAAAATGGAAGTTGCGTATGTAGTTGTTAGTTTGTAGCTCAACAAATTTTTAATGGCTTCTACAATAAACAAGGGACCATTCCCTTGATAGAGGTCCAAAAAGTATAGCCACCTTGGCTTTAATCCATCTCTTTTCCTTGTTGTTTGAAGTCCATTCACTATTTGCCACCTATATTTTCATACTTTTGTTGGGATGATGAGTCAGCAGAATTTGGTAACTTGTGTACTCGTGAGGACCTTTTTAATAAAGGCCATTAGATTAATTTAACGACACATATAATTAGCACACATACCGTGAAGAGAGATAAAACGTGTACACAAGAACACAAAGATTTATAAAGCTTCATCAACGTGCCCTCTGGTGATTTCCTACAAAATTTCACTAGAAGAATAAGAAAAATTTTGGGTTAAATTGGCCAATATGAATGGGCCATTCATATGCTTTCATATATGCATTAAACGAGTTGTTGCTGGCTGTACATCAAATAATTGTTGCTTTCATATATGTATTGAACGAATTGTTGCTGTATTTAGTTAATCTCTTCTCTTTTTCTAAGCTTTTATTTTTTCTATTTTACCTTCTTTTTTATTTATTTTTTGTTTTGGTTGCTTTTTTTTTTTCCTTTCTGTACATCATATATATGGTAGCCTTCTTTATCATCTACAGGCATCCTTTATTTATTTATTAGTTATTGTCATTTGGTATTTGTTTCTATATTAGTATTAATATTAAACATTTTAGAACTCTAATAAACTCTAACAAATACCATTAAAATCAATCTAGAAATTCAATCAAACTCTATATGAAGTTTATAGAAATCAAAATATATTGAACTCTATAAACTTTATAATTCCATTCTCTTTAAAAATTTAATTGAATACATAATTAAATTTTATGTATTCAATTTTAATTGAATACATAATTGAAAGAGGAAGATAGGTTATGTATTAATTGAGATTTTATAGAAGTTTAAAAATTCTATAGGCACCGTCATCGCCGCAGCCACCACCACCACCCCACCCCTAGCATCACTATCTCCACCACCACCACCACCCTCACCAGTAGTGCCACTACCTCCACCACCACTTGCCCAATCTTTAGAGATTATCGAGTCATTTTTAGATATTTTCAGCTAAAGCAGAAATCTAGTTACTTCCCTAAAAGATATTTTCAGCTAAAACAGAAATCTATATATTTTCCTCATAAAATCATGCGATAAATATACATGCTTGAATTTCCATTATTAATTGAAGCTTTTTTTTTTTTTCATGTGCTGAAATTAAAATTAAAATAAAAATGCAAGGACAAAATTAATTAACACCACCAAAGGCATCTCTCGATTGTCTCTTGTGCTTTCGCTTTGATTTACACACTCACCAATCAATCTCCAATCAAAAGTGGAGAAGTGGGAGAACCCAAAAAAAAAAAAAACCATCTGAATTATTACGTGAACTTATTGATTTATTGGGTTTCTCTTTTTCCCATAAGATACTGCTTCACAAGTTGCTTTAACGCCTTCTTTTTCTTCTTCTTGACATGAACCTGACTCTTTTCAATCTCATCGATGATGATCTTCTCCTCTCTCTCACTCCTCTTCATGATCTCCTCCTCATCTCTCTTCTTCTCGGCGCTGTCCATCAACTCCTCCTCCAGCTGCATGCACAGCTTCAGCACGCGGTCCTCCACGTGATCCAGCCTCTCGATCAGCGTCCCCTTCACGTCCGTCTCCATCATCACGTGCTCCATCGGACGGCAGTGCTTCTCTAGGCTCTCCGGAGATATCAGCTCCGCATATGACGACACGTGCCCCACTCCGTCGCTCGTCCTCGAAGGTGTGGATGCGAAGGAACTGCTCTTGGGCGAATGTGATGCCCTCGTATTATTACTATTATTGCACCCTCTGATTTCCTCCAATTGCCTTAGAACGTTGTCAAGGCGGTCTATTCTGCACAAAATTGGTTCCCCAGCGTTGCCCGTTGTCATTGCCACCATTATTTTCCCGGGAAACAAACACTCCTTGATATTCTTTCTTCCAACTCTTGTTCTCTTCTCTCTCTTGATTGAATCTATCCGTATTTCCAAATTATTGCAACTTGCTTAAATAACGAAATTGATTGATATGTCGCCACGTGTGAGAAGGATAGGTGCTAAACGTGTCGAGCAAATGTGGTGGTGTGTGGGAAATTACTGTGTCAGATACACGTGGTGCATGCAAAGGAGGAGGACAGGCCACGTGTGCTGTCACGTGATTTTTGTTTACGTGTGTGTGTGTACGTGTCTGCGGCGTATCATTCGAGTCGCTCTCCTTGCTTCACACGCAATGTTTTCACAGGATATAGGCGATTTGATATTGACACGTGGACGACGGCAGGAAGCTTAGGATAGAATTGTGATGTAGAACGGCGCGGCGTCGTATTGGCTTGGCAGCGTTGGTTTTTGGCCTTTTTGCTTGATTCCAACCGTTTCTTCTTATAATCACTCCATATCCACGAAAGTGAAATAAGAAACAAAACCTTTGTTAAGAAAAAAGGGAAGAAACAAAACCGAATATAAAACCATGTTATTATGATGCCGACATATATTTTCTAGCCTATTTTCTATTTGTTCAACAACAACAAAAGTTGAAAATATTTGAACTTGTTTGAGAACCGTTAGGCCATCTCCAATGTTAAAGGGCTAAACCTAAATTTCCACTCTTCAAAATATAACTATTCATGTATTGCCCGTATTCAAATAGTTTTTTCCTCTAATTTTCTATACTCAAATTTTGAGTCCGTAGCCTTATTAAATTGTTTTAAAATATTTTTAACTCTAATGAGTCTACAAAAATGACTTTGCACATGGGGTAGTGGTTGTGTGAGTGGGCTCCACCAAATTTCAGTCTAGGCAAAACATGGACTGCCATTCCACCCAAGATATTGACTGGATTGATATTTTGATTGTGCCTATATATGTGTTAGGGGCTCCATCTTTGTTATATTGCCAAAATTTGACATTTGGCCCTCTCCATTAGACCATCTTCAACCCATGAGGGGCTAAACCCAAATTTCCCCCCTCTAAAAAGTGACTATTTGGGTTTTGCCTGGACTCAAATTGTTTTTTCTCCCAACCCTCCGGACTCAAATTTTAAGTCCGCAACTTTATTAAATTGTTTAAAAATTGTTTAAGTCTAATTTTTTTTATGGACAACTTTTCTTCATTCAATTTTTTTAAATAACTTCATAATTAAATTTTTTGAACAATTTGACCTAAAAAAAATTAAAATTCCACAAATATAATTTTATTTCAAAAGAAAACACACAACATAATTCTAAAAGAGTTGGATCTGATCTAGATTAATTTAAAATGTTATTTTGACTGTTGGATTTAAATTTCAGCTGTTGGATCTTTTTTTTTACCGTTAAAATAGTATATATTTAATCTCTATCGTTGATTTAAGTTATATGTATATTAGAAAAAAAAAAAAAAAACAAACAAACAACAATAATTTCAAATGTTGCAACGGCAACACCATAGGGCATCGACACGTGGCGTTTGGTGGAAGACAAAAAAGCAGCAGCAAAAAAGAAGGTAGGGCCCACGGATGATTCTTTGCACATGGGGCTGTTTAATATGACAGTGGGCTCCACGAAAAATTTGGGTCTGGGCAATAAATGGTATGGTATTTGGGTCCAAATTTGGGTTTTCCCAAATTTTGGGTCCTTCATTTTGTTGGGTTGGGAGAGATTTTGGGAGATAATTTGGGTTTGAGTCCTTGCATTGGATATGGCCTTAGAGATGGTGTTACCGTGTATGAATCTACAAGGCCAAATGTAATAGTGCCTGGCATTTTCTCGAGAAATTTTCACTTTCTGTCAAAACGCATAAACACTTTATAAAAAAAAAAAAAAAAAAAAGGCTTGGCAAATAGAGTCTAACTCAGAAGAAAATGATCTTGACTTATTGAATAGTGATCTTAGGTTGAACCCACATCTTGATAGCGTGTGTGAGAAACTCGCTCTTCATTATAGTTTAATTTATTACTTGTATTTATATATATATAAAAAAATAAAAATAAAAAACCTACGATTTCAACTTGAGAAACTTCTGAAATCAGGCACAGGACCAGCGCCAATGAACCAAGGGGGCACAACCCAAATTTTCTTTTTGAGTTTGGCCGTATATACCGAAAAAAAAAAAAGCTTCTATTTAAACCCATCAAATATCTAAGAAGAATATTCGCGTTTCCAAGGAAAAACTAAGTTTACACCTTCGACATAAGAATTAAAAAGAGTCATAGAAAGAAGAAAAAGAAAAGAGGCAATCCCAATAGCCCCGCCCGAGCATCCCCGCCCCTCGCCTCCCTCACTCTTTCGTTTTGTTATATGAAACTTCACTCTCTTTCTCTTACCCCATTGACAAATCTTTCATTTTCATCATCTCCTTTTCTAGCAAAACAAAATCTAACTTCACCCAAAAAAAATTCAAGCCATAACCAGGATACAAAACCAAAATTTTCCAAGTATAGACACATATATGGATACGGCGATACAATTCGACACGACATGGAGATATGGCAAATCTCTAAAAACTAGGATACAATACATCATGGATAAGGTCATTAAAAATATATATTAATAAATATATATCTTAAAACAAATTTTTAATATAAAAAAATTGAAAATTATAAATATAGGCCTGTAAAATGGGCCTAAAAACTAGCATTTTTTCTTTCTGATTCTTTATATTTTTTTAGGCCTGTATAGCTTTTTTCGCCCAACATATAATTACCCAAAGCCCATTTTAATACTATTGCTTAAGACCCAAACCCATAAACAGATCTATGTAAAAAAAAATATATTACAAATCCTGTTTTAGCAAACGACGTCGTCACTTGAGATAATAAAATTTACGTCAATCGACATCTCCTCCTTCCTCTCTCTCTCTCTCTCTCTCTCTCTCTCTTCACACGCAGCGCCCAGGGTCTCCTCAACAGCCCCTCAACGGCAAACTTCGTCCGGAGGAACGTATCCGAAAAGTCAGATACTCGTGTCCGGAATGTCGGATACACATATCCGTTAGCCAACTAACGTATCCGTTGACTACGATACGTATCCGATGCGTATTGGACCGTATCCGTAGCGTATCGTATCCAAACGAGTATCCGATACGAGATACGCCACTAAATTGGCGTATCCATGCTTCATAGTTGACTACCCATTTTCCCAAAATCGAATCTTTGCCTCTCAAACACTGCGAATCCGGGTGAAATTTTGAAGAAAAAGGAACTTGGTTGTCCAGTAAACCATGAAAGAAAGCATTTTGAGCATATACAATAGGTTTTGAGCGGCCCTGACCATGCACAGACCTCTGTAAGTACATTGTAGTTGAACGTGCATTTATACGGCATCAGCATAACATGACCTTGTTCGCATTTTTACTTTTTTTTACAGAGCGAGGGTTCCATTGCGGTCAATTGCAGATTCGCTTTTAAGGTCACACCCACAATACCATGTATGTCCTTATAATATATATGTGTGTGTATATATATATATATATGATTTCGGGGAAAATTTCGTTAGAGAAACGATTGGAAGTAGAATTCTAATATTCTTGTGATCTTTACTATTATTGTTTTATTCTGCTTCATTATAAGTGTTGTTTTTGCAGGGACGAAGAATTGGTCCCGACAGATTGGAGTATTCTCGAACTCTTACAACCTCAAATGGTAATGTTTCAAAATTCTTCAACTTGTGCGGGGTACCTAGATTAGTAAATATGCATGTTTTGTAGTATGTATAGGTGCACTGTGCCTATCAATTACTCGGTACTATCTCGGTAGTCAAATCAAGCTTCAACTGCAATTTTTAAAATTTCTTATAAAGAAAATTCAATTATTTCTAGTTGGCTTGACATATTTTTCTTCTCGTTTTCTTAGCCTTGGTTATATCTTGAAGCAGGATAAATGTGCAGACCATTTACTTTATGTCTTTACAGTAACCTTTGGTTAATTTGAGTGCAAGATGATAAATGCAGGTCAAGAAGTTTCGTGGCACAGCGCAGAATCAATTACCAGGTCCATGCAGATGCAAATTGTTGATGCACTACGCTTGGGGGAGAGAGGCAAAGCTTCCAATCTGCTTTTGAATGTTGGCCATGGGAATGATTCGTTAAGAGCTGATGATTTCATCTATATTCTTAATTACTGTGCTAAGTCACCTGATCCATTGGTAAGCTGAAGAACATGCAATTAGTTGAGACACACTGTGTATGCGTGTTTATGTGTCTGATTCTACTACGTATTGTATACATTGTTTAAGTAGGTTGATTTGTTTTGTTAGTGTTTAATCACACCATTTAACCTATATGTTTGACATACATAGGATTGAGTTCACTTGTGTGTTAGCTGAGATAATGAGAGTTAGTGCATTTGAGTTGTTGATATTTGTGCCTGATTATGGTAATGTGAAGAGTATCAAAGGAAAACCTAGCAAACTATATATAGACACTTTCTGTGGAATGAACATGTTTATATCGGTAGGATCACATTGCCAACTTTATTTGACTTAAATAACTTTCGGAAAATGCCATTGCGAAGGTAAGCATGGCGTCCTACAATTTTTCTGCATGTCAATAGTTGCTTTTTATAGGTACCTAGTCTCAGCGTGTAAGTGTATCTTATTTGGCAGTTGTTTCCTTTTCATGCAGTTTGTCATGGAGACTTGGAGAATAATGGATGAAAAAGAGATTAGCCTGAATAACATATGCTCTTTGCTTATGGTGCAAGCTCTATGTAAAGGAGGATATTTGGAGGAGGTAGGATTCATGCTATATACTTAAAAGGTATTGTCTGGCTAGCTTAGTCAGCTGGTAATAGTAAAACTATCTTGTTAGGATTACTGTAATATTATTAATGTAGTTATCAGAACCACCATTAAGATGCAACCATACTTTTACCATCATTCTTTGTCAGTTGTTAATATTTTAATATTCTTGTGTCCACATGTGTTGTTCTTTGATCAGGCATTTAAGTTGATAAATTTCCTTGGAGAAAGTCCTGCCATCTATCCAGTTCTACCTATCTACAACAGTTTCTTAAGGGCTTGTGCCAAAATGCAGAGTATAAAAAATGCCAATCAGTGTTTGGACTTGATGGAGCGTCAAATGGTGGGGAAGAATGAAGCTACATATTCAGAGCTTCTCAAGGTATGTAAAGCAAAACGGTTTTGTGTTTGTTCAAATATTATTTCGTTCCTCTTTTCAAGCACAAAGCCTTTGACTCATCACTTTAACAGTTGTTTTATTTTTTCTAACATGACAATTAGTTTGGGTGACTCATGTAATGTATTTAGATTACTATTAATCTCCCCATTCATGGCTTCAAATAATTTGTGTTCTACTGCTTCAATGTGCTTGTAAGGGGATAAAAGGATCAGTTTTAATTTCTAAGTGAAGCCCCAACTATAGCATAAAACTTTTCAATCAAAAGTAGGTCTGGAACTATCCTGTTTGATTGACATTTTTCTCTTTGATGATTATGATGTGCTGCTCTCTTGAATATTTGAAATGTCCGTATGGTGATGTGAATAGTTTTCCTTGTAGTTCACTTTTTCCTTGCATTTTGTGAAATATTTACAGTGGACCAATATATTCTAAAGTTATTTGGGTCATTGATAGTTACCCTGTATTTTCATTTCTTTCAGCTTGCAGTTTGGCAGCAAAACCTGCCTGCGGCCCATGAAATTTGGAAGGATTATATCAAACACTACAGTCTGAGCATTATTCCTCTACGGAAGTTTATTTGGTCTTTTACTAGGTTGGGAGATTTAAAATCTGCGTATGAGAAGTTGCAATATATGATGGCTTTAGCCATCGGGGGAAACACTTATGTTCATAAAACTTCTGAAGGAAAGTTGTATTCGTCAAGATTAGACATTCCTATACCTTCAATCTGTGAATTAAACTTGAAGAAACTTGATTTGGAGGAGAATAAACATTCTGTTCCTTCCATATACTGTGAGAATTTGGATGAACATGCTGTTAATGCAGATCAGTGCACTACTTTTGGCTTGGGAGTTGGAGAAGTTGAAAATGTTCGAATGGATATGCTTGATATACATATAAGCCAGCCTGTTATGAAAATTTTAAGATGGTCATTCAGTGATGTTATTCATGCTTGTGCACGATTAAGAAATGGTGGCTTGGCAGAACAGTTGATCCTACAGGTATAATAACCTTTCTATAGAAACTTGTGTTGGTTTGTGTAATATATTACAATGTTTGGAAATTTCCTTTTTATGTGAAAATCTTACATATAGTACCTTAACTGAATATGATATTCCTTCTTTTTTTTTTTTTTTTGGAAAAGAATGCTAAATATGATATTCTTGTTTGGAGAGCAATGTAGTTATAAGCTTCAGAAGTTTAGTTTTGTATGTTTTGATTGTGATGGCTATTTTCTTTGCTGATTTCAACTTTTTGTTTTACTTATGTGATTCTCTATCCTGCCCTTTTTTTTATTTATTTATCTATTTTGTATGTACCTCGTTCAGATATCATCTTATGACATACTAAAGGAGCCCATTTTTGTCTAGATGCAAAAATTTGGGTTGCAGCCGTCAAGCCATACATATGATGGCTTTGTCAGAGCAGTTACTTCTGAGCGAGGTTTCAGTAGTGGAATGGAAATTGTAAGTTATATTGGTTTATTGCATAGGCCAATCATCTTTAAAATACCGATCTTGAAATTGTTGGGAATGTATTTTGTGCATTTTGGTTTTGTTTTTAATTAGAGATTTTTGCAACATTGTTGTTATCCTTCTGCAGTTACGAATTATGCAGCAGAGAAATTTGAAGCCGTATGATTCTACTCTGGCAAGCCTTTCTATAGGTTGCAGCAAAGTGCTAGAATTGGATTACGCTGAGGCTCTGCTGGATCAAATATCTGAATGTTCATATCCACATCCTTTCAATGCTTTTCTTGCAGCATGTGACACAGTGGTGAGTCATATTTTATAGAACTGAATTCTCGTATCAGAAAATTTTCTTTTATGTGGCCTTGTTAATTAAAACTTCTAAAATTATAAAATTAATATCCACCAGAAATAGGTAGTCTATGATGTAGGGTGCTGACCCTGGTCCCTATACAAAAGAAAAGAAAACATCCTGGTCCCTGAACTTTTTGAATATCTTATAAGAGTAAGAGTAGAGTTAGTTGGATGCTAATTTAAGAGATTTAGTTATGGTTTTCAATATTGTAAATGTTAGGAAGAGCTTTGTTCAAGTTATGCTTCTTCATTCTTGTTCTCATAGGAAATGAATGTGTTTGGCTCTAATAATAGGCATTATGTAACGTGGGCATATCAAAACTCGGTATATATGCTAGCAGAGGGCAGCATGATAGAACTATCAATGAAGATCAATGTTTTAAATAACTCGCCTTGGGTGTGCTTTGTGGTGCGCCTCTTGGCGAGGCGGTCGGAATGCCTCAAGGCGCAGCTAAGTCACCAAAAGAGTATGCTTTTGGACTGAGGCGTACGACTTTCTTCGAGGCTTATGCATCCCCTTAGAGGCGTAAGCCTTTTGGGAAGACTCAGAAAAAGGATGTCGTTTGGCCTGGGATTTGAAAACCCAACATTAAAAACAAAACATTTTTGGCATCTCTGAGGTGATTTTCTAGTGTTTTCTCCAGCAACATAGTGGCTAGAACCACAGTTACCGAATTTGAGATGGTGTGGGAGAGCCATGGAGAGAGAGAGCCATGGGAGCTTTGAAATTGGGTCAGAAGTGTAGAGTAAGACATTGGGTCCTTCAATTTAATAAGAGAGTGGGTGTTTCGAAGCAACTGTTGGAAAAAGGCTTGGGTCTTTCAAAGACCCTTTCCAACAACTTTACCATGAAATAAATAACAAAATTAATTAGCTATTTAATCTCCATATTTAACAGATTACAAAGAACAAATTACATATTCAAAGTTCTTTTCAAGGCACAGGTCTTTCAAAGACCCTTTAAAGCCTTCTTTTTAATAATAGATTACGTATTTAATTTAGTTAATCTGCTATACACTATATATTTTTTTAATGTTTTATATATATGAGTATTTAATAAGTAACAAATAACAAATAAATATTATACTATTTATTTGTAAGTATCATGCTATTTTTTCACTATTTTCATATATATTTTTATTACGCTTTGAAATGCCTAAAAAGCTTATGCTTCGAGGCTTACGCCTCCCCTCATGGGAGGTAACGCTTTAGCGATTTAAAACACTGATTAGGATATGTTTTTCTGTTTCCTTATTTTCGTCATCTTATGAAAGTTTCATCTGTTTTATGCTCAGTTGTAATTCTCCAGCGCTTGAAAGCTTTTTTCATGTTTGTCTCCAGTAAATTCAAATATTGTTGCATGAACTATGCAGGATCAACCTGAACGAGCAGTGCAGATGTTGGCTAAAATGAAACAATTAAAAGTTATGCCTGATATTAGGACATACGAGCTGCTGTTTTCATTATTTGGTAACGTGAATGCCCCATACGAAGAGGGTGACATGTTGTCACAGGTGGATGCTGCTAAACGTATTAATGCTATAGAAATGGATATGGCCAGATATGGTATTCAGCACAGTTATTTATCAATGAAGAACTTGGTAACCCCCTCTACCCTCATGTATACTTCCTTTTAGTTTAGAGAATGAAATGGAGCATTGATAGGTGGCATATTCCTGCCTCTGATTGACAAGGGTCATTGGTGTGTGTATGGTGGAAGACAGTATGGAATTTGTCTTCTGCTTCCACTGTACAACATAAGCATTTGTTATTATCCTTCTTTTTATCTTTTTTTTTTATAAAAAAAATTATTGTTTTTATATATTTATTTATTTATTTTACACTGGTTCCTTAGTATCTGCTATGGTTAAGATGTTTTAGTGGTTATGATGTTTATCTACGGAAACACTGCATGAAACATGGTGCATAGTTTTGTACATGGAAATCTTAAGAATATGCATCTGATAACTGGACTGCACAGTTAGAAAATTTTATAGTCTGATAGGTGACTGGAGAAAATCTTGCGTATTTTACATGGTTTATCAAATAGTATAGGTAAGATAATACAGATTCTCCATTCAAAATGAAGGTATAAGGAGCATGATTATATACACTTTTTTCATTAAAAAATTCATATACGAACTTCATCTTTCACCTATTGTGGCTGTTAGTTTCGCTTGCAGCTAAGGAGAAAGGGAACAATGGATACTGTGATAGAATTTTATTTGGTGTAGTAAAAAATTATAGCTGTGTGCGTACAACACTAATGCCAATTATTTAAAGACGTACGTCATATGCATCATTACTTTTTCGGGGATATTGTTTCCATGCCTCTTAGGCCTGGTCTCTGTAGTTATTTCCTTGAGCTTACTCATCAAAGCTTGTGGAAAAAGTTTTAAAAGGGGAACATACACCATCTACAGAAGGAAGATAAATTATGGTGTTTAAAAACTTTTGTGTGAATGCAGGGAGTTTCACTCATGACTTCTTATTTTTGCATGAATATTGATTATTTGAGATCAATATACAACTTTTGTGTTGTCTTCTAGAAGCTTATTTGCTTGAAAAGAGTAAAACTTGTGTTCTTTGTACCAGCTTCCTTTCTGCAACATTCCACCTAGGGGTCTGTCGTTATTTTATTTATTTTTCCTTATCTAGAACCCTACTCTAGCATTCTTTTCTTTTCTTTTCCTTCTTTTTCCCCTGTCCCACTAGCCTCATCTATGACATTCAATTTTTGTTTTTCCAGTTGAAAGCACTTGGAGCAGAGGGGATGATAAGAGAGCTGATCCAGTATTTGGACATGGCAGAGAATATATTTTGTCGTAATAACATTTATCTGGGAACACCTATTTATAATACGGTGCTGCATTCACTTGTTGAGGCTAAGGAAGTAGGTGTTTTCATCACCATTGGTTTTCCTTTCATTTGCAACTTCATGATTTGTGAAATATTGGATCAGTGTTCATCTACTTTTCTGTTTCTGATTACATGCAGAGTCAAATGGCAATTAAGATATTTAAAAATATGAAGTCATTTGGTTTCCCGGCAGATGCTGCGACTTATCATATAATGATTGATTGTTGTAGCATTCTAGGATGTTACAGATCTGCTTGCGCATTGGTCTCCATGATGTTGCGAGATGGCTTTTATCCATTAACAGTGACTTATACCATTCTCATAAAGGTAGCTTTAATATTATGATTACTCAGTCTGAATTATCATGCATCTTAGGAAACTGCTACCATTTATGTATGTGATCGAAAAGTGAATTTTTCCAACTCTTGATGTGCAAACTAGTCACATTTTAGTTCTGCTTTGTGTACATAAAAAACCCCTTCCTTCATCCTTCTTCATGCTTTCTTTATTATTATTTTTCTGACTAGAGTATTTGCAATATATGAATGCACTTAATTTCTTCTGCTTTTTTTTTTCTTTTTTTTTTGGGTCTGAGAATGCACTTCATTTCAAGTTGAATAGATAAGCTATAGAAATTCTTCGATAGCCCTTTGCATGACCACATTTTTGGATGAAGTAAGAACTCTTACAAAAAGAGAATTTTTTGTTGTCCTCGTAAGTTTCATTTATGGAAAGTTCAGATGTTTATAAAGATATTTAAATGAAGACAATTAGTGAGTTCATTTTTCAAAAACAAAAAAAGAAAACAAAAGGAAAGTTACATTTTTGTCTTCTCTGAAAATATAAGTAATTTAATTAAAGATGATGACTTTGAGGAAGATGTTGAATCTTGTTTTGTTCCAGATTCTGTTGGAAGATGATGACATTGAGGAAGCATTGAATCTTTTGGATCAAGCCAGTTCAGAACGCAATGAACTTGATACCTTGCTATTTAATACCATTCTTGAAAAAGCTTGTGAAAAGGTAAAATCTCATAAGATCAAAAGAGCAGCATGGTTCTCGATATACATGATTATAATTTGATCAACCACAAAAATTGTGGTTGCATTATTCGTTAGTAATATATATTTTTCTTCTCCCCTGCAATAAATGTCTAGGAAGTGATTGAGGTAGTTGAATTTGTCGTTGAGTGGATGCACCAAGAGAAAGTCCAGCCGGATCCAGCGACCTGCCATTTTGTTTTCTCTGCATATGCCAACAGTGGTTTTCACAGCACGGCCATGGAAGCACTGCAGGTTTTGAGTATGCGCATGATATGTGAAGAAGATGGCAGCTTTCCAGAAAAGGCAGAATTTGAGGATGACTTCATCTTTGCTGAAGACATGGAAGCTGAATCACGAATAGTACAGCTTTTTAAAGATTCTGAAGAGAACCTTGCTGTTGCGCTTTTGAATCTAAGATGGTGCGCCGTGCTTGGCTTCCCAATTTCATGGTCACCTAATCAAAGCCCATGGGCCAGAAGACTGTCATCTAACTACACTGCCAGGAAAGGAGCCGCCTAATCATGATTTATATACAACTAACTAATGAGGGTGGCATTATGACTCCAGTGAGTTTCCCTTTATTATTATTATTATTTGTTGTGGTCGAACGAAGCGTAAGGCCTCCTCAGGAAGGAAGGGGAGAGGGTGAGAAGCACAGATGAGGTCTTGATGAGGGTGTTAAATACCTAGTGCAACTAACTAATGTTGAATGAAAAAAGCAAGACCTCCGATGTATTAGATTTGTATTAGGTGATGCCCTTTTATCTTTTTTGTTTCATTACGTTACTTTGTAAGTTACTGCTTGTATATTTAAAAGGTGAAATCGTGCTGCAGCTCTCTAAATAAGATCAACTGTGCCTAGGAGGAGGAGGCATGTTTTGTTGTTAATTTAACAAAAAAAGTATTGTTTTTTTTTTCTTTCGCAAGTTTGCTTTGACCGCCATCTTCTGTGGTCATTGTACTTTTGTTATGGTTCATATCAGTGATGTCATTTTCTCCGCAGCTTAGACTTAGAATGAGTTGCTCTCCTCCAGGGAGGGAAAGAAGGGTGCTGCTGGCAAATTCTTTAAATATTTTCTTCCGATCCACATCTATGGTTTGACGTGTAGAAGTTCACAATTTTTTAGACAAAAAAAACTTGTAAAAATAAAACGATAATTTTATCATTCACAATTTATGGAATAAACAACATTACAAATTATAGTTGTTCACGATGAGTTTTTCATATTTTTGTATGAAAATGATAATTGGATTAATTAACAAGATGAATGTTTACATCTCTCAATTTAAACAACCAAGCTATCACTCAATCATTAATTAAAGTACAACCAAACGATGAATAATGAAGGGAATTAACCTCATTGTCGGCAGATCAATCTGAATTTAATTCATAAATATCAGCAATCATGAAATTTGATGAAATTTGAGAGTTACAATTACCTAAATTCATCACATGTACAACAACTGAGAGTCACTTGTATTGTATGATCAAAGCCAGTATGCCTAATCAGTTTCTTCTTTTAATCACTACATATCCATGAAAGAAAAATAAGAAACAAAACCGAATGTTATTATCATGTGAACATACCAACAACAAAACAATGTTAGGATAAAGGGCTCATCACCTAATACATACATACCACTTTGTTGGTGACCTGCTGTTGCACAATCACAGTCAAGCCATAAGAGTTTTTAGTGGGGACCCAATCTCCACTGACCCAACCCTTAATAATAGAATTCAGGATCATCTGAAAAAGAAGAAAATGAACAAGCTGAGGTTGGTTGCCATTTGAATGAAAGTGTGAATGCAAAAGAAAGAAATTAGTTAGAAAAACGCACCAATGCTTATCTCTGGGATGTGAGCAATCTTGGACCAGTCCTCACCTGTTTCTTTCTGGCATCTTTGCTTTAAGATGGGGCAATCCTCAATTATCAACTTTTTTAATGAGGCGAGGCAACGAAGCCCTTCTGGTAGTGATGCCAATTTAGGACAACGTGAAATATGCAGTCTCTGTAAGGAGATGAGGCGACCCATCCCTTGATCTGGTAGTGATACCAAATTAGGGCAATCTCTAATATAAAGCCCCTCAAGTAATGTGAGGTTGCCAATCCCTTCTTCTGGCACATATTCTATATCCTCAACTCTCTCAATATACAGAGATTTTAATTTGGAGGAGGGAACAAAGGAGGAGGGAAGGACCTTCCAGCTGCTTCTCCTTAACTCCAGACTATCAAGATTTGGGTACAGCGGCATGGAAGTTAGGTTAGGACAATCCCATATAGATAAAGTAGAAAGACAAGGAAATGAAGAAGCTGAAGCTGAAGCTGTTTCATTCCTCCACCATCCCTTGAGATTAGGGCAATCAAATAGATAAAGACTCTCTAAGGAGGGAAAGAAGGTCGTCGATGGAGAAGCAGCTGACATCATCATCTCATCACTGGCAAAGTCTTTAACCATGTCTTTTGATATGTGCTCCAAATTCCTTAACCTGGAAAGCTCAAGACTCTTAAGAAAAGGTAAATGATCCAACGGTGGAAGATGTTGGCATCTATCACAGTCATACAATCTGAGATCAACAATCTTTGTGAGAGAATGAAACCAACTCGCAAACCTCGCACCTGGGTATCCATCCATGACTAACTGTTTTAGACTTGAATGGGGCTGCAACGCTTCCATTGACTTAATAATTACATCACTCTCCTCCTCAACCGCATCACTATTTTCTCTTTCGATGCGCATCCAATGTAAAGTCAACGAATAGAGATGTCGTTTCTCCTTCAAAACTGCACCATCATAATTCAATTCTGACACCATATCTTGCTCGCACCTCAAATTTCTGATCATCAACTCTCCTCTTAAATCCTTCAGCTTCCCCAACTCACTGAGCCCTGCACTGTCCCTCAACATGGAATTGTTTTCGCTCAAAACAAATCTACTCAAAGTACGAAGACGAGTTAATTCACCCAATCCACGAGGAATTCGAGCCAATTCATAACAGCCTTCCATAATGAGATGCCTCAAGTTGATCAATTTCTTGATATCTCTAGGCAATTCCACAAGAGAGGGACAACATTTGAGATCTAGTGTTTCCAAATTTTGAAGTTTGACTATCAAATTTGGAAGTCTCTCAATGGGATTAAAACTAAGATCAAGATATCTTAATGTTTCATTTTCCTAAGACATTTTGGCAATTTTGTAATTCCCAATACACTCAAACTCAACATACGCAATGACTTATAATTTGAAGCAATTGTAGCACAAAATGACTGACGGAATGACTTCCCCCGCGGCACTTGGCTTAGGAAAAGAAAAGTCCTTAGCTTATTTGATTCCAGCAAGGATGTTGGTATTTTCCATTCCGACAAATCAACATCAAAATCGAAAGATACATGAAGAAGACGTTTTGCATCAAAATCAGTCTTATTGTGCTCTATTATTGTGCTCCCCTCCCCTGCCACTTTAACAGCAAGTTCATTCATGAGATCATGCATTTTACAGCTTTTTATTATACCAAACTCATCTTTTTCTTCTTCTTGGAAAAAAGATCTCCAAACTAGTTCGTTATAATATTCATAACCAACATCTTCCAAGCACTCATTAGGATTTGAAGACTTAACGAACCCTTGTGCCACCCACAACTTAATTAAATTCTCTACGGGAATCTCATAATCAGGCGGGAACAAACTACAATAAGCAAAACAATGTTTCAAATGTGATGGGAGAACGTCATAACTCAGCTTCAGAGTCGGTAAAATATCATTTTCTTCTTGCCTTATTTTTGAAAGATTGTTATTCTTGAAAGCTGACCACTCAGTTTCTGGATCTCTAGTGTACAATATCCGTCCTATGGTCCTTATAGCAAGAGGAACCCCCTTACATTTTGTTGCAATCTCCTCCCCAATTGCCTTAATGGTTGAACTCGTTGGCTCTTTTCCATCTTGAAATGCCATTTTCGTAAATAAAGACCAAGATTGTTCTTCATTCAATCCCTTTAACTTATATGGTTTAGCTGTGTTTGTTATTTTTGCAACTGTTTCAATACGAGTAGTTATTAGGATTTTACTACCTCTTGCACCACCCATCAACAAGTCTTTCAAGCTAAGCCATTTTTCACGATTTTCATTCCACACATCGTCTAACACAAGGAGGTATCTCTTCCCATCGATCTTCTTCCTAAGCTCATTTTGCAACTTATCCATGTCGAACATGTCAGTTTTTAGGATTTTCTTAACAAGTATATCCAACTGAAATGAATTAGAGACACATGTCCACATTTTCGGCTCAAAATGCTTTTGAACCTCTTCATCGTTGAATGCGAGTTGGGCAAGTGCGGTTTTTCCCATTCCTCCAAATCCCACAATGGAAATGGTGGACACATTCTCTGTGTTCTTTGTAGAGATGGGATCCAAATCCAACAAAAGTTGAATAATTGCGCTTTTATCTTCATCTCTCCCTATTATATTATCCTCCCGGACAAATGAGTGAGTGACCCTCTCTCTTCTTACAAATTCTACATCTTCACGATTCCTTTCTAATTGACCAAATGTTCTATTCGAGGTAATCTCATGAAGTCTCTGGTTAAGATCTTTTATCTTATGACCGATTTTCCGCCCAAAAACAAGCTGATTTGAGCTAGAGAAGAAGATGCGTACCTGCTTTGACACTTTATTATTTCCAGGCACCATTTGTCTCCACTGAGCTTCAGTATAAAACTCATCGAGCACGTCATCAGCTTCATAAACTGCATCTTCTACGCTTTGGAGCCACACTTTGACTTCATTATTGTTGGCTTGTTTTTGCTCAGCATCAAGAAGAACAGCTTGGAGTTGGGCAACTTTCTCCTTCAGCTTTTGGAGGTCATCTTTGAAACCCCAAAGCAACGCAATCTCTTGGAAAACAAGGGAGCCTAACCTTCCAATGATCCCTTCTGCAACGTTGGAGAGGACTCCTTCTGCCATTGGAGAAAGGAAAAGAGTATTCACTTGGAGAAAGGAAAAGAGTATTATTCTTGACGAAAGTTGTGGTTTGTTGATAGAGTTTATTTGGTGTGGAACAGCAGCAAGTGGAGCAAGATTATAAATAATTGGACAAAGGAAAGAGGAAACATGTATCAAATCACGTGGGAAAGCTTTGAATATTTGGTGTGGAACAGCAAGTGGAGCAAGTTGAGAAGGAAATGCCGAAATGTCATCTTTGACTGGTTTTGTCATTATTTTAATGGAGGAGTCCAATTGGGTGGTGAAATGTGTGATAGCCGTTGGTGTTGTCATTATTTTAAAGAAAGATACATGATAGATTCATATTTTGCATAGATAATCTATCTCTATTTGCATAGTTTTCGTGTGAAATTGGTTAGTTTAATGTGATTGGTGAAGATTTGGTAGGAAATCGTACTTAGCAAGGCTTTGGAGGAAAAACTATAATTTTGGAAGCTTAAGGGATCCAAATGGGTGGAATTATCAACTCAACAAAATATCAAGAATTCACTCTGTCATTTCATCAAACACATGGAGTGCATCTGTGCAACTGTCAATTTATATCCACAACTGGTCTCAGTGACCAGCGCCAGAAAGATTGAGCTAGAGAAGCTTACCATCACATTGCTGCCTTTCTCATGAAGAAGAACCCAACGTTGATAGTTGACATTGTAGAAATGGTGGGCTGCGTCATCTAAGCTATTACTGAGACATTAATATCAAAATAAAGAGATGGCTGAAAGGAAAGAAAGCAATGCACATGAGAATTACATTATTGTAATCATTAAAAGATGATTGGCTTTGCAAGTGTGAAACAATTGTGGCTTACCTTGTTGATTGAGCTGCCAGCGTCAGCTACTTTTGGAGCAAGGTGTGGATATCGGCTGGTTTCCTTCTTCAAGTTGGAAGAATTTGTCTCCAATTACAGCTGCAGCTTTTGCCCATATTCTCTGCCCCAAAAAGCCCAATATGAGTTTTCCTATTTTGACTTGGATAATTCCCAAGTCTACCTCAGCCGTGCTCTTTTCTGCTTTCCCCCTCTGTTTGGGTTTTGCTTTTTGGCTTTCCTATTATTCATCTAATTCCTAATTAATTAATATATTTTTCTTTTCTCTTTGGAGAATTCCTTTGACCTATAAATACTTAGCCTTAACCTAAGGTTGGGGAGTTCGGACGATTATTGGGAGACCATAGACTACAAAGGCACAAGAGAGAGTTTTAGAGAGAAAAAGAACAAGACCTGGAGCTAGAGTTGCTGCTGTGCAGAGATTAAATCCTCAATTGGTTTTTTCTTTCCTATGACACTGTTTATCATGGTTTTCATTAAAGTTGTTATGAACTAATTTATTCTGCTAGGGCTACGATGTAGCCTAGCCATGAATACTCAATTACTTTAGTCAATGTTAATTCCAAGTATTTTTCCATGATTGAGTATCTATTACCTTGCTTAATGCTTTGAATGTTTGGCCAACATTTAATTGTTTTGATGCTAAATTGACGATAGGGATATCCAATTTAGGGTTGCTTCTTGTAATAGATGCCATGAGTTACATGATTAGACAGGGATGTTTGTCATGACTTAGGTGGTTGTTTTGCAGATTTTCCAAGGAGTTTAATGGGTTCTTATTATCTTAATTCCATCACTAGGGATAGAGTGGGCTGGTAATAAGAATACTTTTGGTATAACCAGGGATGGAGTATCGAATAAAGTAGGGAAAATCAACTGTCAATATGGAGAATAATTAGGATTAACATGCTAAGGGAATTGGGTAGAGTGGGCTATGGTGAAATCGGAAGCTCTAGTGCTCTCATAACTTGAATCTTACTACTTTATTTTTCTATGCTTGCTTTTATTCATTGTTTTAGTTTATTAATCAACCAAATCTCATCATTCAATTGTTCAAATAAAGTCTTGGGTCAATCACAATCGGTACTTAGTAAATTAAATCACTCTTCGTGGGAACGACACTTCACTTATCACTGTATTACTTGTGCGAATTGTGCGCTTGCAATAAATTCACAACAATACACTGAATTAAAAAGCTTAGCTGTTTTCTAAAACGTTGTTTGTCTTTCCGTTTCAACTTAAGTTGCTTTACATTACTAATTAATAATTAAATAACTTGTTATCCTTCTCTGGGCCAACTTAAGTTGTTTTTTTGTACAATTAGCCTGGACTGTAAATTAACCTTTGAAGAGTCTCTTTCACTTTCAAGGACTGTTCTCCTTCTCTGGGCCACAACTTTTGAAAAATTTTCCATGCCTTCACGTGGAGGTGGGGATGGGGTCGTCTAATGAAAACCGGAATTCTAATTGACAGTGCCACAACAAGTCTTTCCACATGGGTCGTTGTGTCATGCTAGCTTTTTTTGTCTGTGTTACCTTTTGTAAGTGCATTCCAGCTTGGTTTTGGCACCGCACATGGCGATGGGGACGGGTCGTCATAGCTTCCGAGAAATTGTCGGTGAGGTCCCTCCCCATTCTCCTTCCCCCCTTGGTCACCTGTTCGAATCCGAGGAAAAAGTTAACCCCCTCCCTAATCGCTGTAATTCAAAAAAGAAAAAGAAAAAAAAAAGAAGCCATTTCCTTTCAAAAGAAAAAAAGGCCACTTTTTCTTTCACCCTCAGTTCAGGTGTAAATGATTTTATACAAGGCTTTTTTTGCGTTAGAATTCTTGTGCAAATTCGTTAAGTCTGACATTCAGCACCATTTAAACAATGAGAGCAGCAAACCACCAACTTTTCATGTAAAACCAGCAGCATTCAATTTGAAAAATGAAATTACGAAAAATAAATTCATTATACAACTTTTTTTGTTAGATGCACAATATTATCGTGCTTTCATGAATCTCTTACATCATTCATTGGCAGTAAGACCTGCAGAGAGATTTGGCTTAGTCTGCAAGACAGATTCAATACAAGTGCCAATGTAGAACTGCTATGACATAGATGATTTGAACAATCTAAATTTGCTACAATAACAAGAACCACATTATATTGAATGTATTTGAAATAACTACATGTCGTACATTTGAAATTGATTTAAAATGACTATATGCAAGGAATCATTTGAAATCAATTTGTTTTCTCCCTTTCTTATTTTTCCTCAATAATCTCAAAATGCCAACTGGCAAAACAGTACTTTTTCATGCTGGCATCACCTTCCACGTGTCAGACAGTGACTCCTCAATTCCCCTGCCACATTGGCTTTTTTTTTTTTCGCTTTGGTAGGGCCGGCCCATGAAATTGCTTAGTCCCAGGTAGATAGATGCCATCATAGTTGGATTTGGGACCAAGCAATGTATAATGGTGTTAATTAATTCCTCTGTTTTGTAAATGGGTTATTTCTTGAGTGCATGTTCATAGAAAAACAAAATGAAAAATTACTTCTGTAACCAAAAATAAATATATAAAAAAGAAAAGAACTATTATTACTTTGCACTTGCCCCAAAATGCCCAAAACCAATGTGGGTTGTAGGTAGGGACTAGGGAATAGCAAATACTTAATGAAGAAATGCTTCACAATGAAATGATGCATAAAGATTAAAGAAATAGAGAACTAATGTAAAACACAAAAAAGGGACTATTATGTAAACTCATTTAAGCTAAGATCCATTAAGTGTGGAAGTGGAACATCCCAACTAAAAATAAAAAATAAAAATCTTTTAGGTCTAGCTACTGTTTCACATTCGAAAGACTATTTTGTGTCAGTAAAACTAAATATCCAGATAAATAACCAAAATTCTAACTAAATAAGAACTCCTCAACAGTTTTCATATCATGCTTCTTAACTTGTAGTGATTACATGCATTAGTGGGTGATTGCTGATTAATCAACCAAAGTGGAAAAGTACCAAACTGAAGCATGAAGCCATTGACGTGGACACCATTGCATAATTTGGATTATTGGAAGTTGTGTCAAAAACCAAAAAGCAGAAAAAAAAAAAAAAAAAAAAAAAAAGGGAGTTTCACTAAAACACCCAAAATGAGGGTTGAAATTATAAAAAAACCCAACACCCAAAACACTTTATAAACACACCCAAAACCCATCATTACACACACTCAAAATCCATTTATAAACACACCCAAAAAATATACAATTGTTGATTGTGGGGTTGATTTTGGGTGTGTTTCTATGTTTAAATAGTGTTAGGGTTTTTTTATAAATACATGTCTAGGATTGAGTTTATTTATAAATATCCTAAAAAAATAAACCCCACAAGCTTCCTTACAGGCTCGAGCCGTGCCTTTGTTTCTGTTTGGCCAATGGCTTTTTAGTGGGGGACCCAATCTCCAATGACCCAAACCCTTAAAGATCATAAAAATAAAATAGATCATAAAAAGAAGAAAACGAACAAGCTGAGCTGAGGTTAGAGCATCCACAGTGGAGGGGGTGTAAAGCCACTTTTACATCCCTTTATACCTCAGGGGGGTGTAAATACGCTTTTTGCTCCAATAGGGGGTGTATTTTCGGGGATGTAAACCACTTTCTCTATTTTTCCTCACCTTTTTGCAGCTGGGTCCCACCTGCAAGAGATGTAAAAAAAAGATGTACAATTGCATCTAAATATACATCTCCAAGGTGGTGATGTAAATATACATTCATATACACCCTCTCATTGCGGATGATTCCGATCACAACGGGTGTATATTTAACATACACCCCCTTATACATCCCCCATTGTGGATGCTCTTAGTTAAAAAATTTCCTTTAAAAATTGCACATTCAAAAAAGTAAACAGAAAAAGTTCCCATCAGATGAATATGTTACCCTTTCACCTAATTCCCATACAGTTCTGATTCTTCTGAGTATCTTATGATCACTCTGCAACTGTGTTTAGGAACTTGGTTAATTGCAAACATGGATTCATTTCCATGCTCAAGAAATTTCAGCTTGAATCTTGATCAACTATGTATTAATTTCTGAATAATTATCATTTGCTGGTTACTCATCTGCATATCTGGGAAAATTCATAACAAGGGGCCTATAAAATTGTGAAACCATAGAAGGATATTAGTGTCAATGTAATGAAAACTTTAAAAGATTCCTATGATATATGTTGGCGTGCATTACTTTTAATAAGTTTTATACCTTTATTATGTTGCATCAGTGGTACCACTAACTCATCACTCGTGCTCATCGACTCCTTTTTCCAACTCCAATCCCCTTAATTACCCACTAACCCTAAGCCGAATTTCCTTTTGCATACTATTGATGGCTTGGTGAGCCACACCAATAATTGAACTAATGTGATATGAACCCATAATGGAAATTTCAGCTCAAGCTGATTCTTGGTTGTGGAAAAAGGTTTAAAACGAGAACATACACCATCTACAGAAGGAAGATAAATTATAGTGTTTAAAAACTTTCGTGTGCATGTAGGGAGTTTCACTCATGACTTCTTATTTTTGCATAAATATTGATTATATGAGAGCAATATACAACTTTTGTCATTGAGTGGATGCACCAAGAAAAAGTCCAGCCGGATCCAGCGACCTGCCAATTTGTTTTCTCTGCATATGCCAGCTGTGGTTTTCACAGCACGGCCATGGAAGCACTGCAGGTTTTGAGTATGCGCATGATATGTGAAGAAGATGGCAGCTTTCCCGAAAAGGCAGAATTTGAGGATGACTTCATCTTTGCTGAAGACATGGAAGCTGAATCACCAATAGTACAGCTTTTTAAAGATTCTGAAGAGAACCTTGCTGTTGCCCTTTTGAATCTAAGATGGTGCGCCGTGCTTGGCTTCCCAATTTCATGGTCACCTAATCAAAGCCCGTGGGCCAGAAGACTGTCATTTAACTACACTGCCAGGAAAGGAGCCACCTATGTAAGTTCTTTCATGTCTTTGAATCTCAAATACTAACCTTGATCTGTCATTGTGAAAAGGTATCTTCTTGATTGTGAAATAAGGATCTTCTTCTCCTATTCGGCTCTTTATCTCTATCTCTGGATGGGGTGAGTTTTCTGTTGTGAGAGTGTTTTAGCCGATAGGGAAGGGACCTTATTTATAAGCATCTGTTCCAGTACCTTACCCATCAAGGAGTACTCGAACAGATTCTGTTTGCTTAGGAATAGGATGTTTTAATCCATATAGAATTAGGAATCCTTAAGATACTCTTATCCCTGTATAATCGCACTGATTCAAGAGTATCCTACTGGTATTAGGATTAATACTTCCTGATCAATTAGAGTTCCTCCAAACCAGATAAGATTAGAAGACCACAACTTAGACTAAGACACGGATTTGTCTTACAGTCTCCCACTTGGTCAAATAATCACTAAGGAAAACTCATATTGATCACTTTAAGGCCTTGTGAAAGTATATCCAGATAAATTCCCACTAAGCCACTGTCAGTGAAGAAAAATTAGAAGAGACTATCGAGACTTATTGATCATACTGTTATCAAAGTCTTTATAATCATACTTAAAACTCTTCAACACCACATAAGGCTTCGATCAAGATTAAAACTGTAGAATGTAGATGACCTTACTGAAAGTGCTTTAAACAAAGGTCATCTAATTCCTTTGTCCCTGTAAATGACTACCAAGGTCTCAATTTGCATAATCAAAATAGCAAACTGTCATGAATATAATCCTCTCATGGCTACCTTAAATGCATGCTGTGCCATCCATATATATTCAAGTAATCACATGTGCAAATGAACGAGATTGCACAAATATACTATAATTGAATCCTTAAAACTGAAAATCATTCAAATTAAAACACCACTGTATGAGTTTAAATATAAAATATCAAAACTAGTTAAACTACCAAAACTTGATAACAAAACTCCCACTGTTTTAGTCATCCAAATGAACTATCAATCCCATGCTAATCACATGTCTGTGAAAAACAGCATTTGGTAACCCCTTAGTAAGTGGATCAGCAACCATGTCATTTGTGCCAATGTGCTCCAACACATTATGCCCATCTCTAATCTTTTCTTGACAGTAAAGAATTTAACTTCCAAAATTCTTGATGCCTTTGTCCTTTTATTCCCTTTAGCAAAAAGTATTGTTGCACTGTTATCATTCCAAAGCTGTATAGGTCGTTGAATTGATTCAACCACACCCAAACTAGTGATAAAGTTCTTTAACCACATAGCTTGAGTGGTTGCTTCGTAACAAGACAGAAATTCTGCCAACATAGTCGATGCAACTGTGAGTGGCTGCTTGTTACTTCTCCATGATATTGCTGCTCCAGCAAATAGGAAAACATATCCTGATGTAGATTTCAAGTCATCTTTGCAACCTGCAAAATCTGCATCAGCATAACCTTCTACTTCCAATCTGTCACTCCTTTTGTAAACCAATTTATAGTCCTTTGTTCTTTGCAAATATCTCATGACCCTTTTACCAGCAATCCAATGTGCTTGTCCAGGATTTGACTGAAATCTTCCCAATACACTTACTGAAAAAGCAATATCAGGTCTGGTGCATACTTGTGCATACATGAGACTCCCTATTAATGATGCATAAGGTTTGTCTGCCATCTCACGCTTTCCTTGATCTGTTTTTGGTGCTTGATCAGTACTAAATTGTCTCCCTTTGAAATAAGCACATCTGATCCTGCACAGCCTTGCATGTTAAACCTTTTAAGTATCTTTTCTATATAAGTCTTCTGTGATAGTCCCAACAAACCCTCTTTCTATTTCTGCTAATTTCAATTCCCAAAACATATGAGGCTTCTCCCAAATCTGTCATGTCGAAATGTTTAGCCAAGAATGCCTTGCAATCATGTAACATGGACATGTTGGTGCAAGCTAGCAGAATGTCATCTACATAAAGAATCAGAATTATGAAGTGACTCCCACTCATCTTCATGTAAATGCACTCATCTAAGACATTCTCTGTAAAACCATATAGTTTGACAACTTCATTGAATCTTATATACCACTGTCTAGATGCTTGTTTTAGACCATAGATTGATTTACACAACTTGCAAACCAGATTTTCTCCCTTCTCTTGAATGAAACCTTCTGGTTGTTGCATATAAATTTCTTCCTCCAAGTTTCCATTCAAGAATGCAGTCTTAACATCCATTTGATGCAAGTGTAAATCAAAATGAGCTACTAGAGCCATGATCACTCGAAAGGAGTCTTTTGTTGAGACAGGTGAATAGGTTTCATTGAAATCAATTCCTTCTTTATGTGTGAACCCCTTAGCAACCATCTAGCTTTATACCTATCTATCTGTCCCTTTGAATCTCTTTTGGTTTTGAACACCCACTTGCAGCCAATTGGTTTGCACCCTTGTGGTAAAGACACAAGCTCCCAAACTCCATTCTTTTCCATGGAACCTAATTCTGATTTCATAGCAGCCCACCAATTTTCATTTCTGTCACTCATCATTGCTTGCTTAAATTTCATAGGATCCTCAATATCATTCACATCATGCTCTGAGTCTTGAAGGTAAACATAATAATCATCATGTAAAGCACGTTTCTTTGTAGTTTAATCAAAACATACCATCCACAATACTTGCTTTTCCAACTAAACTTTTATTTCTGAAAATAGAACAACCAAAATCATCAAAGTTCAAAGTGAACTTTGATTTTACAAGCCTAGTAACTGAGATGAGATTCTTCCTCATTGAGGGAACATAAACCACATCTTCTAAATCAAAAACAAAACCAGAATCTAGTTCAATCCTAACTACTCCAATATAATCTACTTGCACTTTTTCTCCATTGCCTACGAACACCTTCACTTCATCCTTGCTTGGCAGCTCCTCTTTAATGAACCCCTTTAGTTTCTGTTTGTCCCAACCACTTCTTATACCTTCTGCATTCTTCTTCATATGCCAGTTTTCTTACAGAAAAGCATTTCAATCCCACTGGTTTCAGAGAATTCAGATTGTTATTATCCTTTTCCTTTTCTTTCTCTTTCCAGCAGCAGTACCTTTGGTCCTATATTCCTTATTTTGCTTTGACTGCACCATATTCACCATTTTAGCACCTCTTTCTCTTATTATATTATGTTCTTGCTGAACACATATGGTGATTAAGATCATTCAGCGTCCAACTTCCTTTGAGCTATGTAGGTATCTTTGAGAGACTTAAATTCCTTAGGTAGTGAATTCAAGGCAAGATGAACCATCATATCTTCATCTACATTCATTTTTAAATCCTGCAACTTAGTTCCAACGTCAATCATATTCATGATATGAGCTCTCACACATCCTTGTCCATCATATCTCATATTAATTAGCTGATTTAGTAAGGTACTTTTGACAGCTTTCTCAGACTCCTTGAATCTCTGTGCAATAGCTTCATAGTATTGTTTAGCATTCTCAGATTTGGGAATGCTACCTTTCACAGATGATGCCATTGACCTTTGCATAATCAGCATGCTCATACGATTAGCCTTTTCCCACTTGGCATATTTGGTTTTCACTGCTGCAGAAGCATCTGCAGCTGGTGCTTGAACAGGTTCTTCTCTAAGCACATAGTCATAATCAAGAAAACCTAAAGAAATCTCCAGATCTTGCTTCCATTTTTGGTAATTCGATCCAGTCAGTGTTTCAATGGATTGATAGTTTGAAGGATTCACTGTAGACATATAACAAATAATAAATAACTATCCCCATTAAACTTTACTAAAACATTATCAATTCACACCTGTGGGTTTGTGATTGAACATGTTCCTAATACTGGAATTAGAGTTTGAACAAACTTCCTGCACAAGTAGAAATTCTCAGCTGTGGATTAAGAAGTTTTCTGTTAGTCTGTTCAGTCTCTTCATCCTATTGTACCATCACATCTGTTATCAGTTTGTGTACTTACTATCTGTGGATAGAAGAAATCACAAAAGGCTACCAGTTGCGATGCAAGTATAGATCAATCTTTCGATTGAAAATTACTCTTGCAACAATTAATTAGCTGGGCTTACTTAATTTAAGCAATAATAATTCACAGTCTTTGATCAATAGCCTTTTAAGCATGATCGAGCAGATATTCTTGATGCCCTTGATCATACCTTATACATAAGATATGCAATTGGATAAAGTCTACATGCTTCAGACTAATGATCAAAATTTTATTTAACAGCAAATTTATATAAATCTGTAGGTTAGATTAAAGAAACAAGACATAGTGCTCTGATACCACATGTAAGTTCTTTCAGTCTTTGAATCTCAAATACTAACCTTGATCTGTCATTGTTGAAAAGTTATCTTCTTGATGTTGAAATAAGGATCTTCTTCTCCTATTCGGCTCTTTATCTCTATCTCTGGATGGGGTGAGTTTTCTGTTGTGAGAGTTGTTTTAGCCGATAGGGAAGGACCTTATTTATAAGCATCTGTTCCAGTACCTTACCCATCAAGGAGTACTCGAACAGATTCTGTTTGCTTAGGAATAGGATGTTTTAATCCATATAGAATTAGGAATCCTTAGATACTCTTATCCCTGTATAATCGCACTGATTCAAGAGTATCCTACTGGTAATTAGGATAATACTTCCTGATCATTAGAGTTCCTCCAAACCAGATAAGATTAGAAGACCACAACTTGAC